>JAKSZT010054263.1:5282316-5370256 GCA_026826555.1 Tolypeutes matacus
AAAAAAAAAAAAAAAAAAAAAAAAAAAAGATGATCATTTTCAGAATTCCTGCAATATCCTGGTCCAGGACTTTACAGATAACTGCACCAAAGTGCATGGAACATGATTTTTTTTTTTTTTTTTTTTAAAGCAGAAGTAATGCACTCGTTTTGGTTTCCAGCCTTCCAGCCTTGTATCAACTCATGAGTGTTTATGTATTTTAAAAATCAAATAAACAAAAACAGAAAGCACAAAGTAAATACTGCATATACTATTTTGTAATCAGCTTTTTAGACGTTACTAAGAATAAAAAATAACAAAAAAGAAAGATAAAATACTTGAAGTTACTATATCTTGACCATCCTTCTACAGAATTTTAAATTATTCTCTGTAATTGTGTCTTTCGCTTAAGACTTTTATTTTGAAAATTTTAAAGTAAACATAAAAATAGCAAGAACAGAATAATGAACCACCCCATAATTACTACCCAGATTCAATAATGTACGATATTTTTGCATATTTTCTTTTATTTATTTACTTATTTTGCCAATATAATTGAGAGCTGATCGATCATGTCACTTCACCCTCCCCCCGTTCTTCAATACACATCTCTAGAATGTGTAGGCATTTCCTATATAACCACAATACCATTAAAATCATACCTAATACAATTTCTTGGTATCATCTAATACTCAGTCCATGCTGCCCAAATGTCTAAACGATGTTGTTGTCTTTTTTAATTGGCTTGTTTGAATCATGGATTCAAAATGAACCCTAAAATTATCTGAGTAAGCAGACATCTTGGCAACCAGAGTGCCCAAAAATGCTTCCAAATCACCCAGTCATTAGGACCCCTTTAGCTTTAAGACCCTCTTGTGGGGTGTTTTGCCTGCTCCCTTTATAAACACTAAGTCGCTTCCGTCCCAGGCACTTTGGCCCGAGGATGAGCCCCCACCTGCCCATGCGTACCTCTTCAGGGTTTCCAGCGGCTCCTTCCTGTTCATGACACCGGTTTCAGGGTCCACCGTGGTCAAAATGCACCTGGACACACACAGAGCATCATCCACAGTGCAACGACCCTGCCCCAGCCCCCTGAGGGTTGGGAGAGCCTTACCTAAAACAAGGCATCACCCTTTTCAATTCCACGTCACCAATGAGAATCTCGTTCCAAGAATCCTGGGGGACAAAGAACAAACGCACCTGAGCGCTTGTCCTGACACACATGGGTAGAGACGTCACACAAGTTGACACCAAACAAGTCACCTACATCCAAGGTGGCAGATTGTTACAACAGTCCTAAGAAGCTCACCGGAGGCTCACACCCCTTGATGTTCCCTCTCTCTGCCTCTGACATACCAGCTCCTCCCCTGGAGAGGAGATGTTCCCTCTCCTTTCACTTCTAAAAATGTGATCGAGACTCAAAAGTCGCCTCCTTCAGGAAGCCTCCCGGATTAGCCCCACCTGATGTCTGAGGAGGGGGTGGGAGTGGGGGTGGGGTTACACTACATCATATCGGATCTCTTTGTGTGTGCCTAAGGTCATGTGGATTAAGACCCACAGGCCACTACATACTTGTGTTTTCTGTCTCCCCTGGCTACAAATGAACGCCCAATTGCCTCAATCCTTTTGCAACTCCCCTGGAGCAGTTACAAAGCTACAGCCAGCGCAGCTCCTCAGGCATTCGCTTGTGGTCCTGGGCAGTGGTACCCACCTTCCAGGACAAATAAAAGGAATGGACTGAACCCCTCAGTTCTAGCAGGGGAGACAGGGAACACATATATGAAAAGTTAAAGATCAATAATCCTGTTCAAGGTGCCAGAAAAAAAATTTTTTTTTAGAAACCACAATAAGGTAGCAAGCCACGTGTTGGTTTAACTGTCTGGGATTTTAGAGGAACAAAATTTTTAGCCTGATCAGGGGGAAAGTTTCATAGAATGCTGAAATCTGAACAGGTTCTTCAAGGTTGGAGATGTTGAGAGGCACAAAAGAAGGTAAGGGGATTCCAGGCAGAGGAAGCAGCAATTAGAAGGACACTGAAAAGATGGAGGACACCTGAGTCTAGTCCTGCTCCTTCTATCCTTCAGAGGGAAGTGGTACCGCTTACCGATTGAAGGCAAAAATCCGAGTTAAACCTGCCCTGTCCATTGTTGATCACTAGCTGAAGACAGAGCTGCAAACTCAGAATTTTAATTCCGATAGTATCTATTATCCTTGAGATATGAAATGTAGGTTTTTCTTTTCCCCAATCATAAAGACAGTCTCTTAATTGGATGTTTTTGCCAGACAATCCAGAAAGCTGGGCCGAGGTTGGAGCATCCACAACCTGTCCTATGTACATTTCCCCACCAGAGGGCACTATGGCGATAAAAACACATAAAAGGTACAGAAGGCAAGAAGTGAGGATTCCTGTTAGAGAAGTCACATATTATTCAATGGGCAAATATTTCCAGAGTCCCTACTATGTGCAGTAGAAACTGCTGGGGACTGAGCCACAGGTAAGTAAAGTTAAATTTCTACCATAAGGAAGTTATCTATTTGGTAATGGGGAGGAAAATGAGAACGCTTTATTCTATTGAACACATACTATGAGCCCAGAACTATGCTAAATATCATAGAAGAATCCATGAGAATCTTCCTACAAGGTAATAAACTGGGATGATAATAAATTTAAACCGGACAAACCTGGATGTGGGAGAGGCTCGGACAGAGCACAGAGTAGCTTTAGAGAAGAGCAGAAATCCTTTGGGGTTGGTTGGTGATCAGAGCAGACTTCACAGAGTACGTGGCTTTTCATCTGGGCTTTTAAAGAAGGTCAGTTTCTAAAGTGGGGCAAGGAGCACGATCCTCACTGACCAGGAGACAGGAGAATATTTTAGGTTCTAGGCCTAGTTTGCAGCTCAGAGTTTTTATTGGAAATAAAGGTTAGTAAGCAAATTGTGGCAAGACTATGGAGCGCTTGAATGTGAGAATGAGAAGTTTGGAAGTTTTGGGAAATAGTGAGCCACGGAAGGCTTTTGAGCAAGTCCAGGACATTGGTTTTTCAACACAAACTTTTTCAGTGGAAGCACTTGCTCTGGTGCTCTGCGGAGCCTGGCTTGGGTAGTATCCAGGTGGGGCCATGCAGTTGTCCAGGCTTGAGGAAGTAAGGATCTGATCTAGGGTGGTGGCTGAGAATGGGAAGGGAAGCAGATGTAGCTGGAGCTGGGAAGAACAGGAGAGAGGGAGAAGCCAGGGGCAACTCTTAGGTTCCACTCCTCGGGGAATGAATGTGGCACCCTTGCATGAAATTGGGGAGTCTGGGGAGCTGGCGATGGGGAGGGAGAGGGGAGCACATAGCATGAGTTTGTTATGTCAACAGAACATGACAAAATGCCCAGCAGACAGTTGGAAATGGGACCCCAGCATTCCAGGGAGTCCAGGGTTGGACATTTGGGAAGGATCTACCCAAGGCTCAGAGATGGTGAAGCTTCAGGAGAGGGTGTGATCACCCAGGGATGGTAGAGAGAAACATGGGTCAAGGCCAGAGCTTTTGGGGCAACCTATGTGAAGTAAGGGGTACAAGGGCGCCCAGCCAAGGAGCAAGGAGAGGCAGTCAAGGACAGTGCAGCCAGGGAACAGAAGTCCCCAGAGGTGGTACTTCTACTCCAAAGGGTAGGGAGGTCGGTCAATAAGAAAAAGTCACATAATCTGGCAGCGGCAGACTGGGAGAGGGAGACGTAGGTTTCCCTGTGGCATTGGGCAGGCGTACAGGTTTAATAAGTGAGGGTCAGGAATGCGTCCGCTCTCCAGCAGCCTAGGGCACGTCCTCGACCCTCCTCCTTGGAAGACTGTGCCAGCCTGCTCTCCCAGCTGCACTTGGCCGCACCTGCTCTGTCATTCTCCACACTCCTGCCGAAGGCACATTTGGAAGATGCAAATCTGCTAACATAAAATCCTTCCATGACTCCCCAAAGCCTGACTCCAGTGCCTTTCTTTGCTCTCAGCCACCCCCTCCTCTCCTGAACCCCAATGCTGAAATTCAGCAGTTCTCTCGGGCCTCCCTAACCAGTTTCCCTCTCCTCGATGCTTTCTCTTTAGCCTTCACCTGGTTAATCTCTATTCATTTGTTCGTTGAACACTTAATTATTGGGCACTTACTCTCCAGGTGCTCTGTACAAGTTGGGGATACTGCTGTGGCCAAAGCCCCTGACCTCAAGGAATTTGCACAGGGGAAACAGACAATAAACACATACACGAGTAAACAGGTACGTCAGATGGGGCATGTGCTACCGGGGGCGAGGGCAGAGATGGATTATCTGTAGGGCAATCAGGGAAAGCCTAACTTAAAGGGCAGGAAGAGGGGAGGGAGTAGCCACGCATATGGTGAGGGGAGCAGCCAGGTAAAGGTGGGTGGAGGCAGAGTTGATGGGGGTGGGGGAGGACAGGGGGAGATGATAAGAGATGAGCTCCTGTAGTTGACAGGCCTCCTCTCACTTGAAGAGAGACGGGAAACCATGAAAGTTTCGAGCAGAAGAATGACATGATGTGATTTATGTTTTACAAGAACACTTTGACTGATGTGTTAAGAATAGACTATGTATTGTGTAATATATTGTTTGATTCAAAAAAAAAAAAATTTACATGTATCCATTACATTTAATTGAGAAATGTATATATTTATTCATCTGTGTTTACTTTTTAGTTTTTAATTGTATATGTTTTCAATTATTAAATGTACAAAATAAAGTTAAAAAAAAAAAAAAAAAAAAGAATAGACTATGGGGGGGGCGGCATTCAAGGGAGCAGGGACACCAGTGAAGAGACTATTGCAACAGACTAGTCGAGAGGATGATCGTGACTTAGCCTGAGAAGGTGGTGAAGGAGAGAGGTGGGAAGAAGTCAGATTCTAGTAGCTGTAAGGCAGAGCCACCTACGTTTGCTGATTGTTTGAAGGTGGGAAGTGAGAGAAGGAGAAGAAGAAAGGGTAATTCCAAGTTTGGGCCTTGGGCAACTGAAGCCAGAACTGCCATATACTGAAATGGAAAAGACTGGGCAGAGCAGGTTTGGGGTGGAAATGAGTCCCTCGATTTTGGACATACTGAGGTTGATATCAGATGTCTAAGTAGAGATGTGGAGACAGAAATGGGGGTCTTCTAAGTAGAGATGTGGAGACAGAAATGGTATGGATATTAACGAGGGGGGCCCATGGAAGATGTTTAGAGACACAGACTGAGGTGTGGGTGTAGTGAGAAGAGAAAGGGTCCAAGGACTGAGCCCCAGGTGCCCTGGCTGGGCTCACATGCCACTGTCCTGAGAAGCCCCTCTGCCCCCCTGCTGCCAGGTTAGCCCCCCTGTGGGTGCTTGCCTCACAGCTGCACCCACACCTCCCTGACCCTGGTTGCACGGCACTGAAATGGTCTATTTGCTGTCTGGTCACCCTGGGCTGTCAACTCCCTAAGAGAAGCAGCAGTGCTTCTTGAATGATCATGTCCCCACATTCTCATGCACAGATCAGGACCATGAACTCACTGTGTGATGACTGAACTATGACCAAAAACAGAAGCCGACTCAGCCCCCGCGTTGTATCAACACCAACTTCAAACACAAAGTGTTCCCAATGCAGCTCCTGAGACACTCAGAGATGAAAGCTTCTAGGACAAGAGATCGCCTAGATCTGATGTCCTACTCTGGGCCTCATCTTACTATCTCTGAACTCTGGAGCGGTCACTGTCTTCACCATGACCCGGGGTGGTGATGTTTCAGCAAATAGCAGAGTCCACACCAGGGGGAAAGAAAGCTTACAGTGAACCTGTCTGTGAGAGAGTGTGTGTCTGAGCCAAGCTCCTTCACTTAACAGGAAGGAAATCATCCCCTGCCTTCCCATTGGCACTTTTACACACCTGAGAGCTTCTCTTCAAATTGTCATCTCCCTTGATTCTCACAGCTCCCATAGGGTAAGGGGGGCAGTAGAAGTAGCTGCATTTTACAACTGCAAAAGGCCAAAGCTGGAAGGGGTTCAGTGACTTGCCCAAGGCTGCAGAACCACTTATTGAAGCAGGAAGATTAGAATCCAGGTGTGATTGTGGAGGAGACTGGGATCCTCTACTTCTTACCAAGGGACCTCCCCAGGCCTCTCTTTCTCAATTGTAAAATGGGAATGATAACTTTCATCCCATTTTCCAGGCAAGGTGAATGAGACTTAGGGGGATTGCAAGAAGTCATGGAGAAGTAGGTGAGAGAGCTGAAACCAGAACTCAGATCCTCTGGGTTGACTGTGGGAATCAAATTCCCAGATTGCTTCTCTTTCAACACATCTTGTTGCCTCTCATAGCAAAACGGAAAGACAAAATTAGTTCCCTGGAGTATAAAGGGTTGGGGCTCATGGCTTGAACTCTATTCTGCCTTGTCACACAAGGAAATGGGCAGAGCTAAGGATTGCATTCCTGCCCCCTTTTCCTCTCCCTTCCTGCATACAAACACGAAGCACAACCTGAATTCCTAAATTTCCTCTGAGTCTAGCCCCTCTGTCGATTACTCACAGTTGGTTGCCACCTGCCAAGCCACTAGGCCACCAAAGTCTGCCTTCATGGTGGACTAAGAAGAGAGTCAAATTAACTACCTAAAGACAATGAGAAAGGTAAATTTGCTTCCAGAATCATGTGGAACACTGGGTGCCAGGCATCAAGGCCCTACACACTAAGCCACAGTGTGGACAGCTAAAGGTGGCATTGGAAGCATTTAGGTCAATGTCATCTACGACTGCAGGCAACAACCTTCCCACCCAATGGCATAAATGCCTGTCTCCTCCAAGGGAGTCATCTACTAAACAGAAAGCCCAACTTTAACAAGACATCAGCACACACTTTCTTTATTCCAGACCCGTACAGATCATATATTCTATGCTAAGTAAATCTGGCTCTGAAACTAATCTTCCCACTTGGAATTCTCCTTAGTAAGGCTCAGACTCTCACAGCGGTGTCTTTGCCATCCTCCATATAGAAGTCTGCACTTATTATGTGCTCAATAAATCTAAAAATTGAACTGTTGCGTGCTAAAGTGTCAGTACATAATGCATCCTTCGGAATAATCTAACCCAATATCTAAGACTCTCATACTTTAAAAAAAAAAAAAAAAAAGAAAGCAAAATCCAAGGTAAAGGGCAGGTAAGACCTAACATTACCTCTGCATAGACTCCACATCCCGAAATTATAATATTGGGCCTGAAGTTGGTTGCCTTCACTTTCTTTTCTAGCCTGGAGTTGAGATCCGCCAACGATGCCTCAGAAAGGATCAAGAATGGGCTGGCATCCGGGTAAGCAATCTGATAAAGTAATAGAACTTGTTATAACAGAGGGCACACAAATGAAGTTTATAGGGGTTTCCTATAATCTAAGTATTTCTCCTATTCTTCTTATAGAAAACCCACAGAGATTCAGAAGTCTTAAATAGCCTTTCAGATGACAAGAATTGCATTGTGGCATGAAGAGAACTTGGGCCTCCGAATCCTAGAGCTGCCCCAGGCATGTGCCCTTAGGGAAACCACTTCTGGCCTCTATCTTCCTGAATATTTATGAAGGTGTTACACTTGAAGATCTCATTACGTTTGAGAAAAATGTTCACTAATTCCATGCATACTTATTTTTTATGCAACCTGCAAATAAATGTTAAGTATTTATGCTGACCAACTTTTTTTTTTTAATGGTATGGTAAAAGTAGTGTGTTTTGCTACCAACTCTACTTTTATTATGAATTCTTACAGCCTCATTCCTTTAAGGACCAGTCTAATTAATTTTAAGTGCATGGAGCTCCATATTCACACCTATTTTGCACAACAATAATCTGACCCACAGTTGCAAACAAACCATAAAAATTCTGTGCTCCATATGCAACTACAGAATAGAGTTAAAAAGATACTTGTATAAAGCATTTAAGCCACACTGGCGCCAGAATGTATACACAAATCGGAAGGACAATACATATGGGTAAAAATGCAAGGGACCTCCAAGGCAGGAAATGCAAACAATGCTTCCAAGGGAAGGATTTTATTTTTGCCTGTTGCTCATGATCCCCGCAATTGTCCAGGCTGAGCCACCTGGTAGAATGACAGCTGTGTTCATCCCAGAGATGGGGACTATGGGCTGCCAGGCTGGAGGTTGACTGCTCTCCACCCATGGAGGAAGCCTTCCTTTCACAGTAATCCCCATAAGCTAGAGCCAAGGGACTTCCTTTCACCTGATCCGTAGGCCGGAATGCATCCAAAATTTGGTGAGAATTTCTCGGTCGCATGTGAGGCTCAAAGTGCACCAGGCGGTAGGGCTGCGTCTTCAGGAAGCTGGTTATCCACTGGGCCGCAGCGTCCCCACAGTCCCTGCCCTCGATCTCCAGGCCATGCACTCTGCAGGAGGTGGTGGGAGCAAAGGACTGATGGGACTTTGAAAGTCTTGGGACCCTCACGCGTCCTCCATATATCAGAAAAGTGGAACAGAAATGCTGCAGTGTTGTGGTGATTCCTCAACACTCAAGAGACACAGTTTTAATACTCACCCTTAGTCTGAACCATGGTATAAGCCTAAATGAAGGCACCCTTTTAAACCTGACTTTCTCCATTTTTAATATAGAGATGTTTGGCTGTCCCTCCTGACCTCAAAGGAATGCAGGGAGCATAAAATAAAATAATATATTTGAAAATGTACTGAGTTTTCCAGAAGAAAACTAATGTCTCAGCATAAATTAAACCTAAAATTACTGCAAAATCTAATCAATCCAGCAGAATATCAATCAGTAATCTGTATTAACAGGTCAAGCTATACTTTATAATAATAATTATAATAATAAAACTAAATACAGAGGACTTCTGGGGAAGAAGGTGGAGTAGAGAGCTCCAAGACTCAGCCCTTCTACCAAAACCACTGTGAAACAGGCAGGAGCTTTCTGAAATAACTACTTTGAAACTCCAGAGGCCAGAAGGACACTGTACAGCATCCAGAGAAGAGTGGGAAGAAAAGGATGATAAACTACGGTAAAGAACCATAAATTGCTCTCTCCACATGGCAGCTACTAGTACCCATCCACCATGCTCATGGCAGGTTGTGTTGAAGTCCAGTGCTTAGCTAGCTGCTGGTAACAAAAAGGGACATAAAAACCCTCTTCCCCAAAAACAGGGGTGGGCACAGCTGAACACTGATCATGGCTTTTGATCAGCAAATTCAGATCTCTGGGGGCCCAACTCTAAGGGCAGCTGTTGTTTCACTCTGCTCCAGACAAAGGCTGTGGCAGCCACTGTTTCAACCCTCCTTGGACAGGAGCCAAGGTGGTGAAGACTTAGAGATGTACCACTTCCTAGGCAGTGGGAGAAAGTTAGCTGAAGGGCTGCATTTTCTGGGTAGCTTTCTTAAGCTCAGCTGTGGGGAGCCATGAGAGAAGCTCTTGGTACTGTTCCTGATCCCCTCCCCAGGGCATCCTGGAGCCAGTGTATGACCCCTTTGTAGATCCCTGGGACTGTTTTGGCCAAGAAAGCTGACTTGGGAAAGTCCTTTCTGGGGTGACCCTTCTCCCAGAATTTGCACCCCACTCCACTCAACTCCCCCCCCCCCGCCCCCAGGCAAAAGCAGTTTGAGACAAAAAGAGGAATGTAAAAAACTATAGAGGTAGACAGTCTGGGACAAAGACCTGCCAGCTTCAAACACCCCGGAGAGGGAGGTCTGTCTTTTGGGAAACAGAGAGCACAGTCAAACTCCTGTAAAGAGGAGAACTCCAACACAACTAACAAGCAAAAGTCCAGGGCAAGACAGAGGCCAGGAAAGAGAGGGAGACACTGCATGCTGTATTTGCCTTGGGTAGACCTTCTGATAGGAGGGCAAGAAAATCCCCCCCACTTTCCCACATTAACAACATCTTTCATTAGTGTGGTACATTTGTTACAGTTGATGAGCACATATTGAATCATTGCTACTAAGCATGGTCTATAGTTTACATTATGGTTTACACTTCTCACAGCACAATTTTATAGGTTTTGGCAAACCTAAAAAAAAATCTTAAAGTCTTATCACCAGCTGGTTACAAAACCAAGAAATAGATATGTCAGGGGGAAAAAAAAATCCCAGAGTTAACTTTTTTTTTTTTTTAAGATTTTATTTATTTATTCATTTATCCCCCCCCTTGCTGCTTGTGCTCGCTGGGTCAGCTAACCACGCCGTGCGGGCGGGCCTGCCTTCACCAGGAGGCCCCGGGAACCGAACCCGGGGCCTCCCATATGGTAAACGGGAGCCTCACTGATTGAGCCACAGCCGCTTCCCTGGAGTTAACATTTTTAAAAAACCTTTTTTCCTTTATTTTTGAAGAAGATTTAGATTACATAAATGTTACATGGAAAATACAGGGGATTCCCATATACCCTCCTCCCTCCCCCCCCCACTTTCCCACATTAACAACATCTTTCATTAGTGTGGTACATTTGTTACAGTTGATGAGCACATATTGAATCATTGCTACTAAGCATGGTCTATAGTTTACATTATGGTTTACACTTCTCACAGCACAATTTTATAGGTTTTGGCAAAAGTATAATGGCTTGCAATATCATGCAGAACAATTCCAATGTCTCAAAAATGCCCCATGTTACACCTGTTCTTCCCTCACGCTCCCCTCTGAACCTTTGGTGACCACTGTCTTTATATCAATCCAGAGTTAACATCTTAAAATATTAAAGTGCACAGTGTGCAATAAAACTGTGCAAGACAAACAAAGAAACAGGAAATGAATGGCCCTTCCATTCATTTGGAAGGAAAAGGATAAAAGTACAGAAAACACCAATGAAGAAGATGAGAATGTGGACATACCAAACAAAGTCTTTTAAAAAATGAACTTAAAAATGCTCAAGAAAATGAAAGAAAGTACAGAGCAAGAGCTAAAAGATATCAGGAAATCAAGGAATGAGTAAAATGAAAACAAGTAAAGTGATAAAAATTTTTAAAAGGAACCAAAGAAAACTACTGGAGTTGAAGACCACAATAACTGAAATGAAAAAATGCCCAAGAGGGTTTCAAGAGCAGATTGGAGCTGGCAGAAGAAAGACTCGGTGAACTTGAAACAGGACACATGAAATGCGTCATGCTGAGGAGCAGAAAGACAAAAGAGATACTAATAGCAAAATAGCCTAAGACAGCTATGGGACACCATTAAGCACACTAATATATACATTATTTCCCCGAAAGAGAATAAAGAAAGAAAGGGAGAGAAAGAATATTCAAAGAAATATGACAGAGAATTTCCAAACATAGTAATATGCATATCCAAGAAGCCCAGAGAACATCAAACAGGATTAACTTGAAGAAAAATATGCCCTGTTACATACTGATCAAATTGTTGAATGCAAAGAACAAGGAGAGAGTTCTGAAAGCTGCAAGAGAAAAGCAACATGTTACAAATCTACGTGACTACACAAAAATAAAAGTGAAATATATATATAAAGAAACTTGTTACGTACAAGGAAGTCCCAATTAGATTTCTCATGAGAAACCATGGAGGCAGGAAGATAGTGGGTTGAAATACTAAAAGTGCTGAAGGAAAACAACTGCCAGCCAAGAATTTATATCCAGCAAGACTCTCTTTCAAAAATAAGGGGGAGATTAAGACATTCTCAGATAGACAAAAGCTAAAGGAGTTCATCACCACTAGACCTGCCCTACAAGCAACGCTAAAGGGAGTTTTTCAGACTGAAAGGAAAGGACACTAGACAGTGGCTCAAAGCAGCAAAAAGAAATATAGACCTTTGGTAAAGATAACCATTTGGGTAATTATAAATGCCAGTATTATTATATTGTATTATTTGGTATGTAAATCCATTTCTAACTTCCTATAGGTGCTAAAATGCATGAAAAGTAATGATAAATCTATGTTTTTGGACATATGTTGAGTGAAATAAACACAAAAGGACAAATATGGTGGATCTCATCATTTTGAAACCATTAGATAAGCGAACTCATAGAGTCAGAATCTAGAATATAGGTTACCAGGGGACAGGGTGGGGATAAGGAATGGTAAGTAAGGCTTCAAATGTACAAGGTTCCTATTTGGAAAGATGGAAATGTTTTGGCAATGGATGGTGGTGATGGTAGCACAACATTGTGAATGCAATGAACAGCACTGAAATATATATATATATATGTATATATATGTATATATATATATGAATATGAATAAAGGGGGGAATTTTAGATTGTATATATGGTAACAGAATAAAAAGTTTTTTAATTCATGGAACCATACTACCCTAAGTTAAACCATGGACTTCAGTTAATATCACAATTATAAAAATGTGCTATCATCAATTGTAAAATATGTTTCACACCAATGCAAGGTGGTGGGGGGGGTGGTATAGGGGAATCCTGTATTTTATGCATGACTGTTCTGTATACCCATAACTTCTCTAATAAAGAAAAAAAAAAAGTGAGGAAACCATAATAATGAAATAAGCAGAACTACATATAGCTAATGTACCTGGAAGTGTTCCATAAAATCTTAGGCATTACAAATAATAATAATCTAAGTGTTACTGATTTGATTACTAGTAATATCTGTAGGATTTGACGTTCCCCCTCCCTGAGTCCCATAAAGTTGTGAGGAAGACTGTTTGGGAGTTATGTGTATCTCTCTGCTGTCCAGAGGAAAGAAACACTGTAGCACAGGCCAGTGCTTCCCAAAGTGTAGGACCATACTGCAGGTATTCAAGGTTCCTGCAGGTGGCGCCTGGGCACAGCACTAAATTATGGTGATTTGCAAACCAAGAATGCGATTCTGGGAGTGGATGTGGCTCAAGCGGTTGAGCTCCCACCTTCCACATGGAAGGTCCTGGTTCAGTTCCCAGTGCCCCTGAAAAAAAAACATAAATGACGGGAAGCGGCTGTGGCTCAATCAGTAGGGCTCCCGTTTACCATATGGGAGGCTCCGGGTTCGGTTCCTGGGGCCTCCTGGTGAAGGCAAGCCCGCCCGCACGGCGTGGTTAGCTGACCCAGCGAGCACAAGCAGCAAGGGGGGGATAAATGAATAAATAAATAAAATCTTAAAAAAAAAAAAAAAAAAACATAAATGAACAACAACCAAAACAAACGAAAAAACAATTCATATGTAGCTCAGTGGTTGAGTGCCGGCTTCCCACATACGAGGTCCCCGGTTCAATCTCTGGCCCCCTGTACCTCAGAAAGGAAAAAAAAGAGAGAGAGAAAATGTGATTCTCTTCATCGGTGGGGTGTGGGGGGAGGGGGTGGCGAGGATTCAGTGTAGTGCTAATGGATCTTTAACTTCTATCAACATTTGATAATAATCCCTTGTAACAAAAAAAAGAACAGACCTCAGGCCTAGAGACCTCTAGAGGCAATAGTTTCTAGTTAGAATTTGGTAACATTTATTTGTACAATATTCATTGCTTCGGTTACCTCCTACACGTAGCAAATTATATAGGTAGCCATATTAGGTTTCTTTTATAAATAAATGTATTTACTTTTGAAAAGTGGAGTCAAATTTTTTTTTATTAAGTAAAGAAAAGTGGTTTGTGATTGGACATAAATCATGGTGGATTATGAAAATGCATGAAGTTTGGGAAAGAGCAAGCCACGCTGTTTCCACAAGTGACCAGCTTGGTGGCTTTGGGAGATATTTATTTTCCAGAGTGTCAGTTTCTTCATCTATAAAATGGGGATAGAAGCACAATTTATTGTGAGGATTATGGAAAATCTATACAAAGTCCCCAAAACAATTCTTGAGTGCGGGTTGTGCTTAGTAGATGGTAATTATTACCCTAGCTTTTTTTTTTTTTTCAGTTATTTCAAGTACTCTTTGTACTCCATAAATCAAATATTTCATTAAACAAAAGCATCCAGTCTCTAATTCTAATGCACAATGTGTTTATTATCCTATTAAATACATTAAGAATATGGTATCTTATATTTTACTTAATTTTATTTAATTGCCCTTTACATAAAATGAAAAATGATTACTAACATGTCTGAGTTGTCATATGAAGCAGTGAGATTAGTTGTACTCAATTTTTACATGAATTTTAAAAGACTTTTTATGGAAGTATAATATTCACCTGGAAAAATGCACTGTAATAAGTAATACACCTGATTCATTTTCACACACTTCCATCCCACCTACTCTATATTGACCTCCTAAGGGTTAGAGGGCTGAAGTACACACACAATGCCTATGGAGTAATGAGACCCTTTTACCAACAAACACCAGGAGCATATGCTTTACTCTTTCCTGGATCAAGATGAAGATCATAGCCTGGAATATATGATAACCCATCTCCCCAGTGTATCAAAGTTAGACTCACTTATAATTTCCCCACACATGGCTCTTCTGCCCCATTTATTTGAATTTATAACTAGCACTATACCTAGTAAATATATGTCCCAAAGACTTAAATCTCCTGGCTGTTCATATGCCGGTTGAGCCCTGAATCTCAGCAGAGTTGCAGCCAACACCTACTGACCAGTTGATCGGACTCACCCAAGAAAACTAACAAAAGGATGATGATGGACAACACCCATCCAAAATAACAGAGGGTATCTACAATTGTAAGCAGACAGTTCCATCCATCTGCCCATGGGTTCTAATGGCCCCTCTCAATCGGGAGCAAATTGGGCATCACCATCCCAAAATCCTTAAGATTGAAGAATGAACAAACATAAGGGAGGAATGCAACTATGGAATAAAGTAGAACTATTATTATATAGATATATAGAGATTATATAGATATAAAGACAGTGGTCACCAGAAGTTCTGATGGGAGGGAGATGGAAGAATTGGTGTAACACGGGGCATTTTGGGGACATTGGGATTGTCCCACATAACAATGCAATGAGGGATACAAGCCACTATACATTTTGTCAAAATCTATAAAATTGCGTGGTGCAAAGTATAAACCATAATGTAAACTACAGACCATGGTTAGTAGCAATGCTTCAATATGTGTTCACCAATTGTAACAAATGCACCACACTAATGAAAGATGTTTAATGGGAGAAAGTATGGGAGTGGGAGAGGAGTATATGGGAGTCCCCCTATATTTTCAATGTAACATTTATATAATCTAAAGCTCCTTTAAAAATAAAAAAAGATGAAGAATAAATAAAACGAATAAAATAACATGCCAAAATTCATACACCCAAATGGGTATTACCTCGGGAAGCAACCAAATCATTTTAACAGTAATCATAACCAACTTGGAAGGCTCACAAGAAGTAAGCCTTACAACATATAAGTCTAACCTCATTTTTTTAACAGCGACAAAAAATAAAATAAAATGGTGCTAAACAGCTTCATTGCCTCCTTACTCATCAGACTTAGCTCCAAATGACTTTTTTCCTTTTCCAAAAGTCAAATCCACTGTAAGAGAATAAAGGTTTTCAAAATTGAGTTTGTGTGAGGGGATGAGTGTGTGTGTGTGCGCGCGCGCGCGCAGTTTAATGCCTAAAATGTGAATTTCTGAAGCATCTTGAGCAATGGCAGCATTTACAAAATCTCTGTAAGGAAAGAACCTTGAAGGTCATCTTTTTAGATGTCTCTTTCCTGGTGCCTGTTCTAGAAATCAGCCTCATTTCCCCAGAGTAATCCTTCCTGCCATGTGCTTTTCTTTAGTTGCTTTCACAGTAGGGTGGAAGGGCAGGTAGCAGAGAAGACGGAAAGGAAGATTGCTTAGTCTCCTTAGGGCTTCAGCTGCTAATAGCTATCTTTATTGAGTTAAAACATTTGCAGCTCTCTGGAGTTATTAAAAATTTTTTAAATGTCTGCTCTCTTATCCTGACACTTATTTCCATTACAACCTCTGTTGTTAGGTCCTGGGTTCATAAACACTAGAAACCTGAAGATTTTGAACAAAATTTGTTCTCTAACTTCTTCCTACTCCTCCCCGCATTTTTTCTGAGTTCTCAGCAACCTCAGCTGTGTCATCAGGCCCAGCATTCCACCCACAAACTGTCCCACAGAGTTCAAGCAGAAAACAAATTAATAAAAGAAATAAAATCCAAATGCCGGAATAATCCATATAAAGACTCCAATTCTCTGTACCACATTAGTGGCAGACATGGCTTGGGGGGAAATCAGGTAACAACCTCAAGCATGAAAACAGGTGCTGGCTGTGATCATGACTTTTTGGAGTGACCCTGGGGGCTTGAGAACTCATCCAAAATCTTTAGGAAGCTGTGGGCTGAGGTTACAGCTCCTTCACTAGAAAACGTCTGGGCAGGGGAAGGAAACTGAAGTCCCAGATGGTCCTGGTGAACTTTGCTGTGAGAGGCCATGTACTACGGTAGCTCGCCTAAACTTTCTTCTCATTTTGCAATTTCCACACATCCCCTTGTTTAGTCTTCAGGGTTTGGACCAAAAAAGTCTGTGTGGGACTGAAAAATGAGAAAAATTTCCACACAACTCCAAATGAGTTAAAAATTAAATGAAAAATAAATATTTCAACTACAAGAAAACGTGGGTAAATATCTAACCATGACAAACTTGAACCAGGATATAGACAGACATGAAATACAAATTACCAAAAGGCATATTAAAAAGTTTACTTCATATGATCAAAAATGGAAATTAAATCCACAAGAAATTACTATTTTTGCCCCCCAAAGTGGCAAAACAATTTTAAACCTAATGGTTACAATGCAATTAGACAGATAAGCTCATAAACTGCTGGTGGCTTATATAAGCTGGTATAACCATTCTGCAAAACAAATCATTAATTTATATCAAAACTCTACAGAAGGAAGCAGATGTGGCTTAAGCAATTGGGCTCCTGCCTACCATTTAGGAGGTCCAGGGTTCGATTCCTGGGGCCTCCTGGTGAAAGGCAAGCTGGCCCACGCAGAGAGCTGGCCCACGTGGATGCTGGCCCACGCAGGAGTGGTGGCCCACGCAGAGAGCTGGCACAGCAAGATGATGCAACAAAAAGAGACATAGAGGAGAGACAATAAGAGATGCAGCAAACCAAAGAGCTGAGGTGCTGTAAGAGATTGAGCAGCCTCTCTCCCACTCCAGAAGGTCCCAGGATCGGTTCTTGGTGCCGCCTAAAGAGAAGATGAGCAGACACAGAAGAACACACAGAGAGCAGACAGCAAGCACAAAACAATGTAGGGGAGGGGGAGATATAAATAAATAAATAAATAAGTCTTTTAAAGTCTATAGAATCCATACCCGTATTTTCAGCAAAACTACTGGTAGAATTTTTTTCCCTAAAGAAATAAGAGATATGAACAAAAGATTTGTGCCAAGCTGTTCATCATATTCTTTATACCTGGAAAACTTGAAAACAATTCAAATATTTAATCACAGGAGTGTGTTAAAACACATTAAAGAACCCACAGAATGATATGTTACGTCAACATTAAAACTGTTACTTTTGAAGTTTTTTAACAATGGGACAAAATGTTCAACATATCAACAACTGGTATGTTTAAAAAGTATTGAAAACTCTGTTATTTCAAGTTGGGTTTAAAAATATTAGCCACATGGGAAGCGGATGTGGCTCAATCGATAGGGCTCCCGTTTACCATATGGGAGGCCCCGGTTCGATTCCCGGGGCCTCCTGGTGAAGGCAAGCCAGCCCGTGCAGCGTGGTGAGCTGACGCAGCAAGATGACGCAACAAGGGGAGACAAGTAGACACAGAGAAATGCACAGCAAATGGCCGCAGCGAGCACAAGCAGCAAGGGGGGATAAATAAATAAATAAAATCTTAAAAAAAAAAAAAAAAAATGTTAGATGAAACAGTTTAAAAATAAATAAAAATAAAAATAAAAATATTAGCCACAGAGGCTGAAAGAAAATATGCCAAAATATTAATTGTGGTTTTCTCAGAAGTTTTTTGTTTTCCAACTCCTTTCTTTCTTTTTTTTTTTTTTTTTTTTTTTTTCTGGTATTTCCATTTTTTTCAACAATGAATGTGCATTATTTTCTTAGCCAGAAAACCACCCAATTAAAATGAAAACTATGTTTAAAATTCTAAGATGTCCCCAGAAGTGCCACTGCTCTGGGGTTTTTTAAGTATATTTTATAAACTATTGGGGGTATACTGATTTCATTTGATGTGGTGCTATTTTCTATGGTAAGCTACAGACTACATTTAGCATTCATTACATTTTAATAAAAAATGTGGAAAATGTAACAAAAGTATACTTAGATTAAACTTTAATTTTCTCATAATGGAATGAAAAATCAAATCCAAACATGGCTTCTTAGAATCAAAGTTATTTTTCCCAGACTATGATGTTGAGGAAAGAGCCTCTGTTCTATTTCTGAACCCACTTCATTAGAACTCAATATCACGAGCCAAACAGCAATTGGACTCCTTTCCTTACTGAGATTTGGAAGGAGCTCAATCCTTCAGGCGTAATTGGGAAAGTCATTTGGTAGCATGTTGAATAATCTCACCTCTTCCAGGACACTTTCCCTAATCACTCCCACCCTATTTTTGTGCTTTATCTTTTTGGTATGATTTTTCTCTTGCTCACGTTGTCAATATGCCTTTTGTTCTCATGGTTTCCCACATGTAACTCTATGTCTCTCACCTCCACAAGAAAACAAGCTTCTGAAGCTACTTCCTTGTTTCTCCTTCCTTTATATCTTCTGCATGATGCCGAGGGCTTGGCTCTGTATGTGATTCGTTTTTAAAAAATGGCTAGTTATTGATAATGCTTCCCAGGGTTCCCTCCAGAGTTCAAGCTTCCTCAAAATAGGTACTGACACAAGTTAAGGCTAAGGCCCGCCCTTCCGTACCTGCACTTGTGCACTGCATTTGTGCTGGCTGTTTTGATGGGCAGCAGCAGATCCTTGGTGTAGGCTGCACTGAGAGTCAGGGAGTCACCATCACAGGTGAGGGAGATCAAGACCAGGCGCGGTTCCTGTCGAGCTGTAACCATGTTCCCTGCCTCGTTGATCACAAGCCAAAACCTGCCGTTTTCCAAACACAAGATATAAATGGACCGACACGATAGGCTTCTGGTCTTTGCAGGAGCTTCAGTTATACTCTCATTTTTTTATTTCCTTCCCTTAAGCCTTTGTGTGTGTGTGTGTGTGTGTATCTGAGTCTTTCCTAAACATGCGCAGCAGCACAGCGAGATCTAGTGGGTCAATTAATTTCAAAGGGTCTAATAACCACTCAAGCATCCAACATATCGTATTTGCAGAACATTTTGAGCTCTTTGATGGCACAGAAATCAAAGACGTTAATTATATTTTCATCTCAATTGCCAGAAAACCTGATCATTTTCATTAAACATGCCCTGTGGAGATGACAATATCTACTTCATAGAAATACTTTAAAGGCACAAGGAAGCACAATGCTTGGTGCCCAGCAGGCAGTCGGCTCCTGTAGACAGAAATAACAAGACTATTCCTCATATTATTCACAGAGCATGGGATTCGGTTGAGCAGCATACCAACACCACTTACACCTCACCAAATTATCCCATTCCCCTTTTTTTTTTAAAAAAAATTAATGCTTCAATATTCAAGGTTGTAAATTCTGCATTTTACTAAAAGGTCTATTGTTAATCTGGACAATATTTTTTCTGGCTCAGTACTCCTGGGCTAGAGGTACTTCCCAGAAAAAAGAAAAGGAGAAATGAGAGCAATAGAAGAAACAGTTTCCAGAAGAAGAACAATGCGTTTGTTTAGGTTACATCTCAGCTACTAGGAAAACTAAACACGTATGAAGCCATTTTGGTATTGTCAGCATAACCTGGGTGAAATTATTACAATTATAGAGGTGAGTTTGTGCCTTGGGGATCCACAGATATATATGTATCTTTGGCAGACACTTTAGGTGTTTAAAGAAATTGGCCTTGCATCACTCCCAGCAGGTCACCAGAATTGAGGTTATTCAGCTACACCAGAAAAATAAGGTTAGTGTAAGCCCTTTCCCTAACTGCCCTGTTGGCAGCCCTTTATCTTGAATACAGAGTCCTGCCCTGCCCCAAATCCTTGGTATCTTTCTGGTAGTAATAACAGCTGACTGATCTTTCTAAACCACAAGCCTGATCATGTCACTTCCTCATTCAAAATCCCTCCATGGCTCCCTTCCTTTTTAAAGGCCCCTCTGCATGCAGCTGCTTTCCCAACCCCTCTCGCTACCTGTGACCAGGCACAGGTGACTTGCCCCAGCACACCCTGTCCTCTCAAGCCCAGTGCTCTCCTCCAGCTTTTTCCCATCTAGAAGGTTCACCTCCCCAATTACTTGCCTGGAAAGTTCACAATCATTTTCCAAGTCTCATTTAAGCTGCTACTTCCTCTGCGAAGTGGTCTCTGACCATCTCGTGCAGCGTTCAGTATTCCTCCTCTGAGTGCCACGGCACTGTCCCTTCACCGAGTCAGCTTCACATAGGACTGTAAGTGTGTGTGTTTGCTTCCCCTCACCACACTTTCTGGTAGTGTGGGAGGACAGCCATGCATGGTGTCTGCTACAGATGACAGCTCTTGTAATCTATTTTAATAGGATCTCAGTAATGTTTGCTGAATCCATATAGCATTATTATAGTGTCCTTTGCCTCTGGGGCCAACAGAAACAAGTGCATTCAGTAAGTTCTATCGTCTTTGAGAGTCCACTGTACAAAGCATGGGCTATCTATGATTCTTGGTCTCCTTCCTGCAGCACAGGTGCACAGCTCATCTTTCAACTATTTCAGGAATCGTCTGCTCTTTGGAGACCCAGAAGGGGGTAAAGTTGTACCACCAGCAGAGAGGGCTGGTTTGGGAGGAAGGAGTTTGGAGCCTTCCAACAAGGACCAGAGCTGGCCTGAAGCTAGACCCAGAAGAGGACAAAGCCCCTGGCTCTGGGGTTTTGCAACCTTCAAGGAACCCCAAGAATCCCTGCACAACTTGTAACTATCCAGACAGGGCATTAATAAAATCAGTATTTTTCAAGCACCAGTGTGCTAAAGAAAAACAAGAGTCCTGGTTCCACTACTGGGTGACTCTGAACCTCATTTTCTTTACCCATACTAAAGTGCTTGAGAGAATTAGGGAACATAATATATACAATAGCACTTTTTCAGCTGTGAGGAGGTATTGGACCGCTGTCATTATTATGATGTGCTCAGCCTGGGTGTGCTCTTTGAGGGTTAGTCTCTGCTGCTCAAAGTTTCCCCAAGTTTTCAGGAAACGGCCACTAAAAATAAAGAGACTGGAGCCAGTGCCTCGAAGCATGCTGCCTCCTCTAGACGGAGTTTAAGAAGTGTGCACTGGTAGACACTTGGGGAAGGGATACCACACCCCCTCAGGGGCTAGATGTGAGAGTCCCTGGGAGGTGGAAATAAACCCCTTTCAGGTCCCGGCCCCGGAATCTGCTGTTGGGGTGGAAGGATCCCGTTTTCTTTCTTTCCTTGCCCCACCCAGCCCCCAGCTTCTTTGTAAGAAGAAGTACTGTTCCCGGCCTCTGCAGCCCTCCCGCAGCCCCATCCTCCTCGCCGGCTGAGCTTACCTGTCCCGCAGGGTCCCGCTGCGCAGCCCCAGGGCCGTGCACTCCGCCACGCTCACCGGCACCCCCTTGCATGACTTGATCGGGTAGATCCAGAGCTGCGCCACGGAGCCCACCTGCTGCAGCCGCCGGCGCCGCCAGGGCCGCGCACCGCGCCACGCTACGGCCCCCAGCGCCACGGCGGCAAGTCCCAGCGCCGCGAGCCCGAGCCACCCGTGCCGGGGCTGCGCGGGGAGGCCGAGGCGGGCCAGGGCAGACGAGCCGGCGGCGCCCATAGCGCAGCGGCGGAGCGCGCGGCGAGACGTCTCTAGCCGAGCCCAGCGCGCAGAGGGCGCGAGGCTGCGGGACCCGAGCGCGGCCGCGGCCGGGGGCACTGGGGAAGGTGCTGCCTTTGGCGCAGAGCCCAAGGGGAGGGCGGCTCCTGAACCCCTTCCGGGCCGACTCGGAGCAACTCGTCCTCCTCCTGGCGGGGGTGGGTCAGGGTAGCCCCTGGGGCGCTAAGGGGCATCAGCCTCCACCCTCTTTTCGCCCGGCTGCCGCCCTCCTCCACCCACCCCCGCCTCTGAAGGGCGCTGTGACCTCCGTCACGATTTCATCGCTGCTAGTTGAATGAATAAAGACGAACTTATTTATTCAAGTATTTGCGGGGTTGTTTATTTGGCCTAAAATAAACACACGAAATTTGCAGAACAAAGGAGAGCGATTTCGAAATTAGAAATCAGGCAGCGGGCAGATTCTCTTGGGCATGCTGGAGAGTGGGTCGGCACAGTCTGGCTTAAGCGGATTGTCCGGCTGTCCTTGGCCGTGGCGGCGACCGAGCTTTTCGCTCATGGAAATTGGAGGGGGCGATGGATGGGACCCTCGGGGAAAGCGAGCCGAGGCCTGCGAGGACCCGGTGGCCGCTGGGGTTCTCCTGGCTGCAGCTCGGAGCCTCAGTGGGCCGCAGAGAGCGCCCTCTATAGAGCCCAGGACGCGACCCGCAACTCCTGACACGAAATCTCAGCGACAGGTCAGCAGCATTCGCAGGAGCCAGAGCTGGAAAAGCTGATGCTGAGGTTTCTTCAAGGCAGAAGGGAATGTCGCTCCGTTTGCAGGCGCTGACCTCGGCCACTTGCCTACTTCCGCAGTCAGGTGAAGTTTCAAATAAGGTCAGCCACCAGGGTCAAGGTCGGATGTTGCGGTACACTCCTCTTTGAAGTGCCAGGCCCAGCTGGACTCTGTACGCTGCAAAGCCAGCCCAGGATCATCCATGCGGATGGAGGGTGTCCTGCGTCTGAGAATGAGAAGGTTCCCAAAGGATAGTAAGCCCACTTTCCCCAGCTGGCAACACCCATCAGGGCCCTTGAGTGCTCAGGGAAGACCTGTCCATCTTGTACAGCGTTCTTCAACATAAATGTTTAGGTCTAAACAGATCATCTGTCCTAGCTTTTCTGTTCCAACCCCAGATCACCCTCCCGCTCTCCCCACTCCTGGACAAATCCAGGACTATGTTCAGAGTACAGAAGTCAGTGTTGCTCCAGCAGCTGGGGAGAAGGGAACTTGGTAAATCTAGCGCACTTGGAAGAAATAAGCTGGGAAAGGCAGCTCATTGGCACTAAATGTGTGTGTGTGTTTGCTTATCTCCCTCCCCAATTTCTCTTTGAAAATGTAAAGGGAATAATTTGCTTTGTTTTAATTAGGTTGACTTTTAAATTAACATCATTTTTCAGTTTCATCACTTCCACAGTTTACAAAGGGATACAGCTGAATGATCGCTTTTACCTCACATGGTGCTGGGGAGGGAAGTTAATTTCAGTCCCAGAACTGGAGAAGGAAGGAAAATGGAGAAGGAAGGAACAGCTGTGCTTCACTGACCATTGGAAAGTATCCTAGAGGTCACCGGCCACCATGCCTCAGACCCACCATCTGTGTGGCCAAACTTCATGATCCCCACACCTTCCACCAGCAACTGGAAATAATGTTTGTGGTGTCAGATTGTGTCTCCAGAGGGACACACTGTGGTAGACAATCAGAAAGAGTACAGAAGAATGAGCGAGAGTGACTGAAGTTCTGATGTAAAATGAGAAAAGCACTGGAAGCAGACTCATAAATACAAAAGAAAAAGCAGAATGGAAGCTCACATTTATTAATTCATAAAGAAACCACAAAATTGTAAGTGGGTTAATTCATTCACTTATTACTTCCATGAGTAGTTTTGCTTAGTCATACCAAAATAGTTCATGTCTTTGTTATGAAAATAATTATTTGCACCTATAAAAATGTCATACTCCCTTCCTCCTATTCCTACTCTCAAAATTCTATTCTTTTAAAAAATTCCATTATCTTCTTCATCATATTTAGAATTCCACATGGTGTATCTGACAATTACAATATAAGTCTATATGGCTTAGTAGATCATGCTAATTTTTTTTTTTTTTTAATTTTACCGGGAGGTCCCGGGGATCGAACCTGGGTCCCTCCATATGGTAGACAGACGCTCAACCAGTTGAGCCACCTCCGCCCCCTATTTTTTTAAATCTATAAAATAATTTTCATACTCAAATACAATCCTGATTCCATAATAGTAGGGGGGAAAAGTACTAGAGAAAAGTCAATAGAACTCAATAGCCATGAGAAGACCAACAAATAAGAATTTGTGTGTGTTAATATGCAAAGGCATGGCAGGAAACAAGGACCTGTTTCCCATTTCTCCTAAAAACATGGAATTACAGATAATAAAACGTACACATTTTTAATTTTTTTGCAGCTTTTTAGCTGATTCTTTAAGCTTTTTTATATATCAGCTTGAAAGTCGAGGATTGGAGAGTGTAAGAGCTATAGAAACATTTGAAATAATTTTATAGACTTTTATTTCCTTAAAAATTCCTCATTATCTCAAATGTATATACCTTCATGTTCCCAAGTCACCCTGTATTAGTCAGCCAAAGAAGTGCTAATGCAAAATACCAGAGATTGGTTGGTCTTTATAAATGGTATTTATTTGGGGTAGAAGTCCACAGTTACCAGGCCATAAAGCGTAAGTTTCTTCCCTCACCAAAGTCCATTGCCATGTGTTGGAGCAAGACAGCTGCTGACATTTGCCACGGTTCAGGCTTCTTGGGTTCCTGTCTTCCTGGGGCTGTGTTTCTCTCCAGGCTCAGCTCCTCTGTTTCCTCCACAAGGTCAGCTGTAGACTATGAGGCTCTCTAGGCTTTGCTTCTCTCCACAAGGTCAGCTGTGAACTCTCAGGCGAATGGCTCATCTCTATCCCAGGGCCTTCTCTCCAACATCAAAACTGCTTCAACTCTGTTCTTGCCATGCCTTTTATATTTGATTCCCCCATCCACCAAGGGGTGGGGCTTAACGCCCTACTGATATGGCCCAGTTAACACCCTAATCTTAACTTAATCATGCCCACATTAGCATACCAGTTTACAAGCATAATCTAATATAGATTTTTGGAATTCATAATTACATCAAACTGCCAAACAGCTACACACCCCTAATCCTTTCCTTAAATTAACTCAGAGCACACATAACACCAGAAAGTCAAAAATAGAGATTGGTTTCCAGGATAAAGGTGGCCAAGGCTGGGTACTGAGGATTCGCTAACATGGTGTCACTGTGGTGGGTATAATCCTGATCAATCCCTGGTGGATGCAAAACCTGAATAAATGATAAGAATCTCTGATTATTTGGTTATTTATCCTACCTGTCCATAATTCAAACACCCACAGAACAATCACTTATGGAGGTAAAAATGCAGGAAAAATGAACTTTGTCCTCCCCAAATTACCATAATGGGATAAAGCAGCCTGTTCAGATTGAATTATCCGGAAAAAAAAAAAAAAAAGATTGAGTTATCAGATCAGTCCTGGCAAGGACCCTGATCAAGGGCTAGTTCTTGGGAAGCGGCTGTGGCTCAATCAGTAGGGCTCCCGTTTACCATATGGGAGGCCCCGGGTTCGGTTCCCGGAGCCTCCTGGTGAAGGCAAGCCCGCCCGCACAGCATCGTTAGCTGACCCAGCGAGCACAAGCAACAAGGGGGGATAAATGAATAAATAAATAAAATCTTTAAAAAAAAAAAAAAAAAAAGGGCTAGTTCTTTCAGGAACTGTGGGACTACAAACTGGAATAACCCTTTTGGTCAGGATGCTAAAAGAAATATGCCTATACCGCATGGGACAATGATTCCACTTCTAGGAATCTAAACTCATGGGAAATCCTAAATTTTAAAATGCTTTGCACTACTATATTATTTATTTAAATTTGGGTATAGTCTGTCAAATACTATAACAATGTTTTAAAAAAGTGTCATACATTTATACAGTGGAATATTATGAGGCCATCAAAAATGATTTTTGAATAGACTGGAGGCTATGAAAGTACTTATGATACATAGTTCTGTTTATGTATAGCAGACAGTTTAAAAAACCTAAAAAACAACCAGAATAACATTATAAACAGTGACAGTAAATGAAAGCGTTCTTTCTTCTACTATTCTGGTATTTTCTAAATTTGCCATGATAAACATTTATTGCATCTATAAAGGAACAGATAGACTTTTTTTTTTTTTTTTTTTTTTTTAGTGCTAATAATCACAAATCCTATGATGTTCATTCACCATTTCTATTCATTTCCAAATATTTACAGACAACATTTTACCAATTCTAAATGGATTAAACCTCAGTTTTCCATTCTCTAACCACATCAGATAGACTTTTATATAATTAAAATTTAAATGGATAAATAAGTAACTCAAGTAACCCTGGTAAAAGGATTAATGGATATTTTTAAAATATAGGCTTTAGTCAACCTTTCATATAAAGTCCTTCAAAGTGCAGAAACCATAGTAGGCTCATATTTATAATAGACCAATAACTTGCACAACCAGAGAGGAAGCTACTGGAAGATTCCAGGGAGGCAGGGGTGGGCAGAGAAGGCTTTCTACAAAGCCCACCAGGAAGGACTCTGAAGGGATGGCCTTGCACAGAGAAGCAGGGTCAGAGCAGAGAAGCAGAAGAGAGCAGCAGCTCTGAAGTGCCCAGGGGTGGCATAATAGAGTGGCAGATGATAGTGCTAGAAGGGGAGCTTGGGGCCAAATGGCCAAATACTATGCTGAGAAGTCTGAGCATTCCACACTTCCTTCTCTACATTGCAGTTATATCATATGCTGCTCCTCCTGCCTGGCCTTCCAGCCTCTCCTCATATACCCCAACCCATCTGCTGGGGGATGAATCAATTCCCCACAAAAGGCATGTTGGGGTCCCATCCCCTGGTCCTGTGGGTGTGAACCATTTGTAAACAGGACCTTTGAAGGTGAGTTAAGGTGTCCACACTGAAGGAGGGTGGCCTTGATCGAATATAACCGAAGTCCTTGTAAGCAAAGTAAATTGGATACAGTAAGAAGCCACGGGGAGCAGCCGGAAGCTGGAAGTCAATGTTGCCATGTGCATTACCATGTGACAGAAAAGCCAAGAAACTCCAAAGTTTGCCGGCCAGCCAGAAGTCAGCAACCCTGGGAGGAAGCAAGCTTTCTAACCTCTGAAACCCTGAAATCATGAAGCAATGAATTCTTGTTAAGCCAACCCATTCTATGGTATGTTTTTGCAGCCTTGAAACTGTAACACCATCCCACACATTGCTTTAAATCTTCCAGAAAGCACAGTTTTGCTCAGGATTTGAGGCTTAAAATGTTCCACGGCTACCTGTTACCTGCAAACTAACTTTCAAGAACCTACAATATCTGGCTTCAACCCTCTCCTCTTCTTTCCATCTTCATTTCTATTCCCCTTCCTCAGTATCCCCCCCAGGTCCTTGCATTAAGCCTCCCCTCCTAGAAGCCTCCATCATACTTAACCCCTGAGCTATCCCCTGCCCTTCCTTCCTCAGCAAGTCCAGGTTCCATCTCTATTCTCCAGCCTTCCTCCATCACCCCATCCCGAAAGGATTTCTTCCTCTAAAGAAGCACCATGTCCAAGCCTTGAATGTGGTTATGTGTTTACACTTCTTTGCTTCCCTGATGCATAGATTTTAAGGTCTGTAGGAGATGGCATAAGGCCTCCTAGCCCTACCTCTTACCAGTTCTGTGGCCCTGGATCAGTTGACCTATCATAGCTATGAGCTATGGTTCCTGGCTATGAAAATGCTGACTAGCAAATCATCTCACAAGTATCCTTAAAAGGATTACAAGAAATTACCTGTTATCTTAGGCTCTTTAAATTTTTCAGGGCTTCCTGGATAGCAGAGACACTGGAAATAAGACTAAGCTGAAGTGAACCACAGGGTGCTCCCTGCCTCCATTCAATGAAAAACATGTTTGTGGTTGGGTCAGCTTGTGGCTGAGCCATTTAGAAGACCCCTAATTGTTAAGGTACCTTGGAGGGCATTAGGGTCCTTCAAAAGCAGACCATATAGGAAAGCCCTTGGCTCAGGTACTGATACTGGTCCAGTCAATTGTGGCCAGAGCATAGGAGACACAGGATAAGTTTCATTCAATTTATAGGGTCAGGACTTTTAGAAATGGCAAACACATAGGAACCTCACAGATTTCTCTCTAGCACTTACAGTGATTCATTAAATCCAAGATACATTGATTATAAGATGGACCATTATTTTATTTATCACTGAAGAAAAAAAACGGATCTGATCATTTCCCTGATTTCTGGGATGTTAAAAAGTGGGACAAATAGGCATCACAGAACCAATTAAATATGGTTATGATCATACCTGGTCATAATAGATACCCAAAAGAATCTTATTTGAGGGCAAAGCCTGGCTCATCTTTACATCCATTAAAGCACCTGGGACAGTACCCTGCAGGGACTAGTTGTTGCAATGATGACAGTAAAATCAGAGACTATTTATTGAGCATTTTCTATGTTTCTGTTGCAATGCTGCATATTTCATATGAATTAATCCTCAAAATAACTTTTATTGGTTGTTTTGGTAAATACTATTGTTATTCCCACTTTACAGATAAGTATACTGAGACTTAGGGAAGTTAAACAGCTCAACCAAATTAGGAAATGGAGATGCTGGGATTAGGAACCCTAGTCTAGCTAATTAGATCTAGCTAGAGCTAGACTAATCTTAACCACTTTCCTACATCGTTTTTAAGGATGGTTGGGTTGGTGGGTGTCCAGGCTGGAAGGGCCAGCAGCCATGAGAAGAATGGGCTAGAATTATATGCGAGAAGGATGGTCAAGAGTTTTGACAATGAGGTGACTTTAAGAACTGGGTTATGGCTTTTGGAGGAGCATTACTTAAAAACTTCCATCTGAGGACTTTTGACTTCCTCATTCCTATAATTCAGGGATTGGGTATTAGGTCTCCAGGAATCAGGGCTTTAAGCTCAATGAAATCAGTATGAGGACTTATTTTCTACTTCATGATTCAGGATCCAGTCACTTGGATGCATTGATATTTTTTTCAAACATTCAATTACGTTTAAAAATACATTTGATAAAAAACACTTATTTTAGCAGTTTTCCCAAGTTTGATTCTGAATAATTTATCCATTTCCCCCATTTTTCTATCAGGGATAGAAAAAATAGATAACTCTTGAGCATCACTTGCCTTCATTTCAAATATATTCCTTAAAGAATTGGAAATATACCTAGCTTTCTGCTGAGACCCCTGCATAAGTATTTTAGAATTGAATGGGAAAGTGGGATGGAGAAAGCTGAATGGAAGTATGCAGGTTACCGAAAGGAAATAGAAATAAAGGGCCTTTTTCCAACAACAAAGATCAGGACACAAACTTTATTCTCCTGAGAGTTAAGAGAGCAAAATGACTCAAGAAATGAATACGTGGAAATGGCTTCAAGGTACTGCACTCTAGAAGCAAAGCTGATACTTTACTGTATCACGCTAGTGGATATATCACTACACCATCCGATATATAGGATCACCAACTCTCAGGCTTCCAATTTTTTCCACTGAATAATAGATTCCAAAAAGTGGGGATGACTTGTATACTTGCTTCTCAGAAGGATCACACAGGCGGTAGCTAAAAGAAGCAAAATTTCACCATCAGGCACAAAAAAGAAATAACAATCTAAGTACCCTCTTAAAAGAATTCAAGCCTTTCATTCTCAGGTTATTTATAAATAAATAGCTAGTCTTCTCCAAAACACTGACAGAGAAGTCTATGGGCAATCAGTCAAGTTGCTAGCAATCTTGGCTTTTCTAGAAGTGTCCTAAAAGTATGAACAGTTTTTCCATGGCTTCAGTTTGAGGCCACTAAGAAAAAAATGTATGTATTACTTAAAATGAATACTTTTTTTACATGTGTATCTCCAACTTTACAACTCATTGAAACAAATGCTCATGGAATCTCAATATAGAACTACCCTAGAACTCTCCAACCCTTTCCATTTAATCCATTTAAGCACTATGCTTTCAGCTCCTTCTAAGCCTCTAAGCCCACAGTTGGGGTTCTTTGGTGAACAAAAATTAACACAGCAGTTGTTAGGTGGGTCTGGACTATTGCCAAAAATAACTTTTTAACATGCTAGCCTGAAGGAAAAAATATCAATTTCACTGCATCATATAAAGAAAATTCTCAATCTGAAGGGCTCAAGACATGACCTCTTCTCTAACCTAAGTCCATTGGAAATAGAGAGAGAGAGAGAGAGAGGAGGGGGGACAAAATAGAATACAGTCACACCCTCCCCAAATGGTAACTTAGTCTGAAAATACACCTACATTGAGAACTAAAGTCTGAGCCCAAATTCTTTAAATAAACAAAACCAAAAAAAGAAAAAGAAAAAAAGAAAAAAACCTGGTCACAAAAGAACCTCCTGGATAAACATCTGACAACTTGTTAAATTTCATAGTTTTATAGTTTTTTAAAACTTCGTCATATAACTTCAATTGCTCTTGTATTTCTTGATATTGGTTCTAAGAAAGAAATGTGAGTGGCAATAAAAATAAAGTATTTGAGAACTTTATTTGGAAATACACATGTAAATGTTATTAAAAGTGGATATGAGAGGGAAGCGGCTGTGGCTCGATCAGTGGGGCTCCCGTTTGCCATATGGGAGGCCCCGGGTTCAGTTCCCGGGGCCTCCTGGTGAGGGCAGGCCCGCCCGCACGGCGTGGTTAGCTGACCCGGCGAGCACAAGCAGCAGGGGGGGGATAAATGAATAAATAAATAAAATCTTTAAAAAAAAAAAAAAAAAAAGTGGATATGAGAGATTAAAATTTCAAAACATACCATTAAATTTATCAAAAGCACTAGACCATCATCCAGGGGGGAAAAAAGAAAGCAACAAGTACCCACCTACATTAACCCATAGACACAAACCATCCATCCACAAGGCAGATAAGAAGGTGTTCCCAGAGAGGAAAGCCATCTACAGGCCAAGACATAGCACTACACCCACAGGGAGCCCTAGGATGGAGATATGCTACAAATACCCTAGACACGTTGTGTTCTACCTCTTCAGGGTTTCCAGTGGCTCTTTCCTGTCTATGACTCCAGTGTCTGGGTCCACAGTGGTCATAATGCACCTGTCACACAATAGCCAAGGGTTAGTGATGGTTAAGAGCCCAACTGGGGGGGTGGGGGGTGGATGTGGCTTAAATGATTGGGCGTCCATTTTCCAAACAGAGGGACCTGGGTTCGATCCCCAGGGAAATAAAGAAAAATATGGAGGGTGCACAGGTGTGCCGTCGGGCCCCACAGGCAGGTGAGGCCCCGGGCCCGCTGAACCATGCAACAAGATGATGACGTAACAGGAGAGAGATGCAGGGGAGAGCCAAAACGAGATGCCAAAAAACCAGGAGCTGAGGTGGCGTAAGTGGCAGAACACCTCTCTCCCACATCGGAGATTCTCAGGATCGAATCCCAGTGAGGACAGAAGGAGAGGGATGGGAGGAGAGGGCAGGAGGCAGACACAGGGAATTGCCTGCGAATGAGCACAAAAGCAGCGGAAATGGGGGGGGGCGTTTAAAATGGATAAAAAGTGAATGAATAAATAAATCTTTCAAGGAAAAAAAAAAGAGCCAATGGGGAAGAAAGGCACAGAGATGCACATGTTTCTGGCTTTAACGATGGGAGGGGGCCACGAGTCAAGGAATGTGGGTGGTCTCTAAAAGCTAGAGAAGGCCAAGAAATGGATTCTCCCCTAGAGCCTCCAGACACTTTGATTTTAGCCCAGTGAGACACGTGTTGGATTTCTAACCTACAGAACATAAAATAATAAATTTGTGTTAACAAACACATACAAAGAGCCACTGGGCACACCATACCCCAAAGTTTAGAGTCTGGTGGAAATCCTTACCTGGGGCAGGACAAAACCTTTTTCATTTCTACACTGCCAATCAAGAGTTCATCCCAGGTATCCTAGGAGAAAAGAAAAAATTTCTTTTTGAATTGAGGCTTCATCCATCTTTACAGCAGCTGATTCTTTGGCTGGTTCTAACCATGAGACTAGCTGAAATACATGGCACAAGAAGACGCTAAGAAGTAACTCCCAAAAGGACTCAAAGGGAGGCCGTGTGTTGCTGAGTCCAGGATCTGCCTTTCAACTCACAGCTTCAGAAAGCTAATCCTGTCAGCACAGTAAGAACAGACCTTGTGCACGAGAATCATAAATTAGCCAAGATGTTCTCATATTTTATTTCTAATTTAGAATTTTTTTACACACACACACACACACACAAATAAATAAATAAATAAATAAATAAATTAGCCAAGAGACCAATTTACTGAGATACAATGAGAAATGCATAGTTTGCAAGACAAGCCCACCCTTTCCTTACTGCTAAACCATTGCGGAAGCCAAACTAAAACCTGAAGTTTCTCTGATGAGTGGGATATCACACAAGGGAAGTCAGTTTTAAGATTCGCATATTCAACCTTTCTACTCCACGTAGAGGCAGGCTGTGGCAGGGACCTGGTATTCCATAGCCACCCAACTGTGATCTCCCACCCCGAACCATGGGCACCACCAATGCTTGCCTCAAGTCTCACAACTTTGGGGTAGGTACTAGTAGGATCCCCATTCTACATGAAGAAATGGAGGCCTAGGGAGATTACAGAGTTTTGCCAGATCTTGCCAGGAGGATGTAGGATGGCTAGATTTGAAAATCATCTTTCTGATTCAGAAAGCAGGGCTTTTAACTACCCAGCTATAAAGTCAATATACATGTTATATAAAGATTTTACAAATATAACATAAAATATAACATAGATGAGAGTAGGGTTATATAGAGCTGTAGAGAGGTTTCAGGCCGCTCCTGCTGATCTAGAAGCCACCTGTCATTCTATATCTTTAAGGTGTCCCTGACTGTCTCTGCTGAGACATGCTGGTTTCACAGTTTGAATTTCTCAGGACAATTCTCTGTCCAGGTCTTCAGGGGAGGTGTGGGAGGCACTGGGGAATAGGCCTTATTTCAGACTCCATAAATCAACAGCAGTATCTATAATGAGATGTCCCTCTAAAAACAGTTTCCTGATTTCCACCAGGAGAGTTTTTTGGAGACCCTGAATCTAGGAGTGAGGCAATGCGGCAGCTCTTCCTGCCAACCTGGGTTGCCTCACATGTCCTCAGAAGACCTGAGGTAGAACAGAGCAGCGGGTAGAGGTATGGCTAATGCAATGACACTGTCAAGCCTACCCCCAAGCATACTCGGCTCCCCAGGGCCTGGAGAGATGATTTAGCCGAAAGACAAAGGGTACTCCAACACCTAACTGGACCTTTTAAACTCAGAAATCTTGTACCGTGTACAAGCCCAGCTGCAAACTAGGGTAAAGAGGTCTCCGTGGATCCTTTGGAGCCCCAACCATCATTTGTGAAACTGTTTCTGTATGGAAATAAACTCCCCATTCCAAACAACCGATTGACCCGTGAACTTGAACTATGTAACCCTTGGAAAAGTCAAGGATGCACCATGTAACAAATGGAATTTCCATATCTTCACTGGGACTTATTGCAAGCACTGATCAAACAGCAAAACTGTAGGGCAACCGCAGCATGAGGCTCACCTCCCCGAGGGAAGTGACATTTGACGAGGTATTACCAAGTGATACATCTCGTGAACCAGTAAGGGATGGGTGATGTGACAGTCCTGGCCGAAAGGCGGTCAAAAAGGCTGGACGGATTTTACCACCAGGGTGCGGCGCGGTAAGAATGCTGCTGATCAGGCAGCCTCGTGCCCAAGCCCACGCTCTCCAGGCATCTTCCGTTCAATGTCCTTTCATACGTGATGATGAATTTAAAGCCACGTATCTGCGGAAATGCTGCATCACGAGTATGACATTAAGCAGAGACGTCTGAAAGGTTCGGTTAGATTCCCTCGTTCAACAACACAGATTTACATATCTGCTCTGACGCCAACTGCAGCATCCAATTTAGAGTATCAAATTGTATGACTCAGAAGATTCCTCCTTATATCTTCAGCCCCCCAAATGCCAGCTTTAATTACCTCTTAAAATACCAGTCCTTCATATTTATCAAAATAAATTTGCTCTCTGCAAAGGGAGAAGGATTCCTAATTAGTTAAGTATGAAGCGAGTCAGGATATTTTTGGACGAACGTTATACAAAGGAATAGTGTTTTGACTTCTAAAATACATTATTTTTGGTTCATATTCTATTTTCTTTAACTGTTTCATTAAATTGTCTAATAGAAAATATGTAAAATAGAAAAAAGAAAATGTCACCTATCCTAACCCGATCATTTATCTGCAGTAAAATAAAACTAAGCTAATTAAGTTTAAATGTAATTATTAATTCTGTTAGTAGAGGAAAACAGTAATTTTAAATTATTGAAAAAAATGAATTAAAGGTATTAATGTATGAAAGTAAAATTTCCATTTACATTCTACGAGACATACACAACTTGGTGAAATACACCATTCAGCAAGGTTCCAGTGTCTTCCCCAAACACAAAAACAGCTGCAGTAACTCGCTTACTGCTCCCCCTGCTGGTGGGCTAATTCTCTGCAGTCTGGCAAAATCCAGGCCCCTGTGACATTCTCTTAAAAACTTCAGAGTTTTTGAAGTGGAAGAAGGGAAAGCAGAGAGAAAGGGGAAAGTACTGAACATAAAGGCCCAGCTCTGTAGGATAATCCTGAGAATTTGCTCTGATTATGCACTCTCATCTGATGAGTACTCAATTAAGACTACCTGGATTCCCATTACAAGCAGCACCCAGAGAATGAAGGGAAATAAGGGTTTGAAAGAAGCACACATGAGAGTGTTTATTTATTTATTTTTTTTTTGAGACCATTGCTCAGAACCATAATTTCAGCTTCCAAGCAAAAAATTAAACATATGAAAAATAAATAAATAGAGTGTGTGGAGGGGAAGCAGCACTGGGTATGAACAGAGGCCAAGGTGAGCTCTTAAAAAATCACCTACCCCACAGAAGATCAAGAAGACATCTGTGGGAAGTGGATGTAGCTCAAGTGATTGGGCTCCCGTCTACCATATGGGAGGTCCAGGGTTCGATTCCTGGGGCCTCCTGGTTAAAAGAGAGCTGGCCCATGCAGAGTGCTGGCCCATGTGGAGAGCTGGCACAGCAAGATGATACAACAAAAAGAGACACAAAAGAGAGACAATGAGAGATGCAGCAGACCAGGGAGCTGAGGTGGCGCAAGAGATTGAGCAGCCTCTCTCCACTCCAGAAGCTCCCAAGATCCATTCTGGTGCCGCCTAAAGAGAGGACAAGCAGACACAGAAGAACACACAGTGAGTGCAAAACAACGGGGGGGGGGGGTATAAATAAATAAATCTTAAAAAAAAACAACAACAACAACACAAGACATCTTCCAGTTCGAGTAAGATGGAAAGACAGACAGCAAAAGCCCAAGCAACCTCAAGAAAGTTGTGGCAAGGGGCTCTAAAGAGAATGATCTTGAATGATCTTGGAGATCACAGATCAGATCAGCCATCCACTTCAGGTCGACAACTAGAAAGCCTTTGGGATTATTCGTGGAACCCTGCCTGCCTACCGCCAGCTGAGCCCTTTCTCTTCCCCGATATTGGTCACAAAATTGGGGCATTCCCTTTCCGCGATCCTAGTTTTTCTAATTGCTACTCATGAGTTTATGACGTCGTTTTGTACATACAATTGTTAGGAGCAATTTTGAACTATCTGGGGATAAAATGAGAGCAGGAGTAAGTGAATAAACAAACAAAATCGTTCTGTTGGTAAATTCTCAGCAGATTTTCTGTTTGGCAACGGGCCAAACAGTGACCCTACGTGATTGCTGCAAGCTCAGAAAGTCATGTGCTAGAGATGGACTCTCTTAGTTTGCCGATGTTGCTATGACAACATTGGGTTGGTGTAAAGAACAAACACTTATGGTCTCATGGTTTTGAAGGCTGTAGGTCCTAAATCAAGAGGTCAGCAAGGCCATGCTTTCCCCCGGGGTCAGAAGGGCTCCGGTGATGGGAATCCTTTGTCACCCAGCGAGCTCTCCCTCCTTGTGCTGTTCTAGTGTATGCTGGCTTCTGGCTTCTCTCTGTTGTTTTCTCTGACTGCATCTGAATTTCCTCTCTATGATGCCTCCAGTCACAAGGATTAAGACCCACGCTTGGGGAGTGGATGTAGCTCAGTGGTTGAGCACTTGCTTCCCATGTACGAGGTCCCAGGTTCAATCCCCAGTACCTCCAAAAAAAAAAAAAAAAAAAACCCACCCAAATTCAATTTGGGCACATCTTCACTAATAATATCTTCAAAAGATCCTATTTATAAAAGGGTTCATGCCGACAGGAAAGCAGGTTAAGATTCAACCATATCTTTTGTGGGAGCCATGATTCAATCTCCAACATTGGCTAAATAAATTATACACCATATGCAAAGAATTGCTATTCTGGTATTAAAGAGGAGGATGTGAATCTATATTTATTGACACTGAGTAGTGTTCAAGATGTTGCTAAGTACAAAAAGCACATCATGGGAAGCGGATGTGGCTCAATCGATAGGGCTCCCATTTACCATATAGGGGGTCCCGGGTTCGGTTCCCGGGGCCTCCTGGTGAAGGCAAGCCAGTCCGTGCAGCATGGTGAACTGATGCAGCAAGATGACGCAACGACAAGGAGACACAGAAAAATGCACAGCAAATGGACACAGCGAGCACAAGCAGCAAGGGGGGATAAATAAATAAATAAAATCTTTCAAAAAAAAAAAAAAGCACATCATATATTGATTATATATAGGATGATTCCCTTTATGTAAAAAATCTGCATGTACAGCTACGGAAATACATTTATAGCAATATATAGGGGTGGCTCCTCTTGAAGATATAAACAGTATTATTTTTAATAATAAAATTTTATTTCCTTCTTTTTCCTTACTTGCTTTATTTTTTTATAAGAAACATTATTATCCCAATAAAGCATTTTAAAAACCACTTTATTCTAGGCAGTTCTATAGTTAAACTCTCTCAAATGGAAAGTTGTTTTTTCTACTTTTAAGATATATATGAACATCACTATTCCTTAATGTCTTCATTTCCAAGCTGTTAAGACAAATACCATACAATGAGTTGGCTTAACAACAGGAATTTATCAGCTCACAGTTTCAGAGGCCAGAAAGCTTGCTGACTCCCAGGAGGCAGTGCTGGTCAGCAATCCTTGACTTTCTCCTTTCTCTCCCAGATTTTGTGTTCCATTGACTTCCACCTTCTTCATGAAGCCTCCAATCATAGATTTAAGGTCCAACCTCATTCAACTGAGCCACACCTTAATTAAAAATAACATCTCCAAAAGGTACTATTTACAGCAGGTCCACACCCACAAGAATGGATTAAGATTAAGAACATGTTTTGTTTTTTTTCCTGGGGTTCGAAATTCAAACTGTCACATGTAACGTCCTGTTCCAAACACTGAATCACTTTCCCTATAAAGAAATACCATGGCATTCTTTCCACAAATGCATCCAGTTTGCATCAAGCAAGCCCTCCACAGGCACCCACCCCTTCACACACATGCCCTGCCTTGTGTGCTCCTTTCTCCTTGGCTCTCATACATGTCAGCCCTTATCTCAGCCCTTCCAGCACTGCAGGAGCTGTTTACTCATGCCTTGATCCCACCTGGTCCTGAGACTGCCATAGGCAGACACAGTGAGTTTCTCTAATCTTAGCATCTATCTCAGAGATTAGCACCTAGTAATCCCTTAGTAAACAATTGTTGCCAAAAAGAATGTTCCAGAATCTTGGACAGTGGCATAAACGTGCAAAAAATAAGTTTTCTCAACTCAATTGTCATTACATGGTCACATTTCAGAGACCGTCTAAGACAAGGTGTCATGCACTCAGAATTACCAACTTAAAGTAGGCACTGCTAAATTAGTAAAAATCATAGACATCAATGCTGGCAAAAGTGCAATGAAAAGGGCACTCTCCTACTCAGCTTGAGGGGAATATAAATTAGTGCAAGGTTTCTGGAAAGCAATTTGGCAATGTCTATGGAGAACCTCTATAATGATGATTTGGCATTTTCTAAGAATAAATCTAGAAATGTAGGCAAGGATTGTTGGACAAAGCTGTTCATTATTTATATAAAGCAAAATGGAAAATAATCTAAATTCCCAATAATAAGGGAATGGTTAAATAAATTATGGACTAATATCGAGCCACTAAAATCATGTTAATGAAGAATTTATAAGGACAGAGATGTCTTTGCCATGTACCATTAAATGAAAATAGAGGAATTCAAAACTATATACATATATGCATATATATTTATATATCATTTTACAAATGTTTGTATGTATTGTGAGAATTTTGATTTTTACCCATAATAAAAAAAAAAAAAAAAAAAAAAAGGCATTAGGTAGAAACTAAGGGAATCTCAATGAAATATGGGCTTTAGTTAATGATAATGTCTCAACATTGGTTCATTAATTATAACAAATGTACCATACAAATGTGAGATGTTAATAATAGGGGAAACTAAGTGTGAGGAACTGTACTACCTTTGTGATTTTTCTGTAAATCTAAAACTTCTCTAAAAATAAAACATATTAAATAAAAAAAAAATAAAAAATAAAAAAAATAAAAAAAAAAAAACTATATACATAATATTATATAAATGATGTTGGAAACATAACAAAATGGTGTCATAGACTACCTTTTGATAGTAGAATGGTGATTTTTATTCCTTGCTTTATTCTTTTCTGTATTTTTTCAAACTGTACACAGACGATGTGTTACTTAAAAATATTTTTATAATCCAAAAATATTAACTTTATCCGAAAAAGTTTCTTGAATTGAGTCATTTAAAAGCTTTCCACATCTCTGCAGCCCTAGTTCCAGACTCCTTTGGGGCTTTCCCACACCACATGTTTGAGCAACACTGCTTAGAGAAACAATATACAATAGCCTTAAAGTATAAGGAAGTATCCTCTTGACACACAATAGCTGTTGTATGTTCCTACAGAATCACATGAGACACATTTCTATAAACCTAATTGCAAAACAAATGTGCCAGGAGGAATTTGCTGGAAAATTCTGGTGGAAGGAAAGAATAGAGTCTAAGATTTCCTACGAAGCTAGCTTCCATTCCCTGGAAACCACCTATTCTAAACAACACCAGTAGCAAGCTCTACAAAGGGAAAAGAGATGTTGAGCTGTGGCTGTTTTTCCATCTCTGATGTATAAGCCTGATTTGGGCATGCTGTGGGTCTGATTTGGCCCATACTCCAGCTCCTCTCAGGGAGGACAGAGCCACAAAGATTTCATGCCTGAAAGGACCCAATACCAGAGACTATCCGCCCTCGAGGCTCCGTTCTTGTCTACCTGAGATGCTGAAGGGGTCCCACACCCACCAGTAGCAGAGTCTGACAGAGGCAGCAGAGGCAGCCTGCACCCCTAGAGCAGGCTGTAATTCACAGCAATCCAAGAGGCATTGAGAGAAAGCAGTGAGTGGTGCAGGTTCCCCCAGATGACTCCTTCCCATACCCTTCCATCTCTACTTTAAAATCTATATTTGATGCACTTGCCTCTTGGGTAACTTTGTAAAGCAAATGACCACTCCTAACTTGTGCATTATTAATTTGTACGCTCCTAAGCTCATACTTGCTCAAAGGGAATAGCCATGTCCTATTGCCACAGAAGACCTTTATTTCTTCCTTGATCTGATATACAACATATTTAGAGGTGAGTGAGATAGAATAAACACAATTCAAGGACCAAACCCCTACCCCTACTTCAGTTCAACTAGGTCTCCCATACCCAAAGGCTTGCTCATTCGGGGTCAGAGATAAACCCAGTAAAGCACATGAAGGAAATCTTGAGAAATGGGCACCAAGGGATTGTTAGGATGATTAGATAAGTCAACTCACAAAAGAACCTGTGCCAAAAAAAAGTATTTGTTTAAAAAATAAAATGCCAACACAGGTTATATCAGAGAGAGGAGCTGGGAGACATCTGTGATAAAAGTGCTTTTATTGATACCAAGCACATGCAGAGGGAGAGAGGAGAAGAGGGAAAAAGGAATTTTACACCTTTAGGTCTGCAAAGAAGCTTCAGAGATATGGAAGAAGCACACAGCCCTGCCTGGTGTCAGGCACGTGTGCAGCCCATTGTTTCTGAGGAAAACCCTCGCCAGAGGGTCTCAATCCCACCTGCACACTTGAATCACCTGATGAATCTAACCGCTCCTTTGACCCGGGCTGCCTCAGTACTTGTAAAGCTCCCGGTGCTGCCCCACGCAGCTTAGACAGATGAACTGCACTCCCTATTACATTATCTTCCATTGACTTCCTGTTTCTCGGGCTCCCCAGGGGTGTCACCTTTCCTCAGGGGTGGGTTGGTGAGAAGAGCTGCGTAATCCCACAGCAGCATTCTCCTCATTTCTTCTTGATAGGAAAGGGGCTAGAGCTCTGAAGAGTTTGATTTTACATTCTTCATCTTTTTCCCAGCCCCCAAGAGTGTCTCTGGCAAATATTTCAAATTACTGAGATGTTAATGGGTAAGGAGATCTACTTAAGTAAAGGAACTCTGTCAGCAAATTCTTTAGAATGTATTACCAGGTTCCAACGCTGGCCCCTGCCTCCCACGTTTAAATCATTTTGGTTTTTTTTTTTTTCAAATCAGGACAAACCTGTCCAAGACACTTGCTTGGGGCTCCTGACAAATAGGTGTGTCAGAAAAGCTCCCCCGGGGGGGGAGAGCTTGGGACCCCTCACTTGAGAGGCATGCCATAAAAACCTGTGGGTGGGGGGCGAGTCCGTGGGCCCCTGACATTCACCACATGCACCTCCAGGCCCGTTCTTGGTTAAGATGCTTTCATTTCCGAACACGTGCTTCTAATACAGTCTATGAACATGAGGTTTGGGGAATCTTCATCATGCCAGAGCCCACCCCTGCTTCTTCTCACCATTTTTTTAAAGATTTATTTTATTTATTTATTCCCCCCCCCCATCACCACCCCATCGTTGTTTGCACTTGCTGTCTGCTCTCTGTGTCCATTTGTTGTGTGCCCGTCTTTTTTTTTTGGGAAGCACCGGGAACTGAGCCTGGGACCTCCCACGTGGGAGGGAGGTACCCATTGGCTTTGAGCCACCTCTGCTTCCCAGTTGTTGTGTCTCTTATTGTGTTTCCTCACTATGTCTCTTTGTTGCGTCATCTCACCACGTCATCTTGTGTCAGCTTGCTGAGGCAGCCCGCGGTGTCAGCTCGCTGTCTTGCTCATCTTCTTTAGTGGGCACCAGGAACCGGACCCAGGACCTCCCATGTAGTAGGCGGGCACCCAACTGCTTGAGCCACATCTGCTTCCCTCTCCTCACCATTTTTTACCTGCCTCAACTATCCTGCTTCTTCAACGGGCAGGACATGATCTCCTTGATCCACCCACAAAGAGTGGGGGATGTTGCAGTATTGCTAAATGACCTGGCAGTGGCTTAAAGGAGGAAGAGTTGAGTAGACAATTTAGACCTATGGACTTCTGACAGACTGAGAGACACCAGTTCTCAGTTTACCACATGCTAATTGTGTGACCTTGGGTAATTACACAACTGCTCTCAGCCTCAGTTTCCTCATCTGTAAAAGAGGAATGAAACAGTACCTGCTTCAGTGGTTATCAAAATATTTTCACCAGGACCCACAGTAAAAAAGACATTTTACACTGTTTCTTAATACCATTACACACATGTGCACACACACACCACCTATATAACTTAAACAAAAGTTTTGTCAAATAATACTTAAACTTTCTACAAGTAGTTTACTCTGATATCATTTATTCTATTTTACTTTTTTTTTTTACTTTTTTTTGAATGCTGGTCATGACCCACTAAACTGATACTATAGCTCAATAATGGGTTATGACTTGCAGTTTGGAAAGGGTAATTACAACACAAACAGTGAACCCTGCTGTAAATGAGGGGTTATAGTTAATAGTGCAACTATAAAAAGGTGCTTTTAGGAGTTGTACCAAATATACCACATTAGTACAACATGTTAATAATAGGGTGGTATTTGGGAACTCTCTATTTTATGCTTGATTTTTCTGTAAACCTACAATTTCTCTAATTTAAAAAAAAAAAAAAAAAAGCCATGAGAAAAATGCATGTAAAGAGTTTGGCACAATGCTTGCTACATAGTGAGCACCCAATAGTTGTGAGGACTAATTGCTGTTATTTTTGTGTTTGTTTTTATAGTTTTATGTATTGCTACTATATTTATTGCTAGTTCAGAATCCCTGAAGCCAGGCAGAGATTACTGTTCTTACACCCTGACAGACACTTCTTATCTAAACATCCAAATAAAATCCCGTTTCATCCTGATTTGGATCATTCAAGACTGAAAAGTCTGATAAGGTGATTTGCAAAAATTTTGTTATTCAACAGCTGTAAAGAAGAGTACTGGGGAGACCAAATTTGTTCATAAGTAAATGAGCAAACCACAGCTATCTGACTTCAAAATTTACTGCCCCTCCAAAAGCTTCTTTGAGAAGCATTTCCTGAGGGACAGATAATACACGCCATGAGTTTCTGTAAGCCTCTCCACAGTTCTTTCGTAATGTGGACTGATACAAACAAGACATTCCATAAAAAAAAAAGTCAAGTCCTTTTCACTAAGATATGGGACAACAACCAAAGTTCAGGAAATACCCCACAGCAGCTAACATGTGAGATAAGAAGAATTGGTCAATTTTATTATTTTGAAACTTCATTGCTCCGCATTCCCAGAACTCAAGCACACCATGCTGACACAAGCGAAGCAGATTTTTAAATTTGCCTAATATTTTAAGTCAGAGGGAAAAAAGTATAAAGGACTTTGGGTCACAAAGAGTAAATGTTGCACAATGTGTTTTGCCATTGCTCTATAATTTTGCAATAAATAATAGTCTGTTTTTTGCACCATGCTTAGGCTTGCTATTTTTTATTAGTTGGTCTATTAAATATTTATGTGCTTTAACATTTTACATTAATATTTAACAGGGACCCCCTAAATGAAAGGGTTATAGTTGTACAGTGGCGCCAGGCAGATAGTTTAATGCTATCATCAGGCCCTTAACTACTAGGCTTCCTAATTTAAAGGGAGAATAAATCAGCAACATTAGCATCATTGTATAGTAAGAGTTTTTTATTTTTTTTATTTTATTTTATTTTTTTAAATAAAATACTAGATATTTTACTAAGGTTACATTTGTCTTAGGTCGTTTGACAAGTTACAGAAGAGCAAAATTCTTCAGCCAGGAATGAGAAAATCTTTTCTTCTTATTTCCCTGGCTCAAAATTTTAAACTAGAATTAATACTGAAACAATTTACCCTTCAGTGGAGACAAACCAAGAAAAAATGTATTCCCTAAAAGAAAGTTTCTCAGAAAACAATGGGCAGACTACAGAATTCCTGGGGAAGAATTTCCGCTTTAGGGACTAATTTCTTTTTTTTTTTTTTTTTTTTAAAGATTTTATTTATTTATTCATTTCTCCCCCCCTTGCTGCTTGTGCTCGCTGGGTCAGCTAACCACGCCGTGCGGGCGGGCTTGCCTTCACCAGGAGGCCCCGGGAACCGAACCCGGGGCCTCCCATATGGTAAACGGGAGCCCTACTGATTGAGCCACAGCCGCTTCCCAGGGACTTATTTCTAATCCAGTCTTTAGTAAAATGCATTATTAACACTGAGCACTAATTTCATTCGGTGTTTAATAAGCACTTAATGACCCCATACTTGTGTGTACCTCTAACCGGACAACACAAGGAACTAGAAAAGAGGGGAAACAGGTGGACTTATTGGGAAGCCAATAAGGCTTAAGCGTCAAGGAATTACACTTGCACCATGCCTGACAAGGCCCTGTTCCTAATTCTGTTATTTTCTTTCTTAAAGAGAGCACCCCGAATTGTATAAACTTCAGCTCCTATGAAATCTGCATCTATTCTTGGGGAGAAAAATGAAGTCCCATCCCTCAAGGAGCCAATCACCTGAGAACCACATCTCTTGGCATCTCTCACCTCCACATCCCAACACTCTCCTAACTCAGTGGTTCTCCAGCACCATTTGCACAAGATTCACCTGGGATGAATTTACCCACACAGTCACAAGCCTTATGATCACAAGTTTTGGGTGAAGCCTGCTAATATGCATTAAAAAAAAAAGACACTCTAGTGGTTAAGTGCAGCAGAGTATTTCTGCCTCAGGTTTCCTTCCCTGAGTACTATAAGCATTCAGTAGGTATTTGTTAGAGGAATGCAAATCATAACGACTTCCTTGTTCAAAATCATTACCAGCTCCTTAAGATGTACAAAATAAAATCCATACTCCTTGGCATAGTAGTCTCCAACTAGCTCGGGTCCAGTAATTTGCTCCAGTTCTGAAATACTCAGAGGCACCCCATTATGTCATGGCCTCACACGTTTCCAGGTCTTCCACTGGCTGCCCCTTTGTCCAGCCACCCTAGCCTACGTGCAGTACTCACAAACACACACTCACACAGCCCTTCTTCAGGGGAGAGCTGGAACCACTTGCTTCCATGTAATTTGCTCTGACCTCTCCCCACCTCCTCCCTGGGCATGTTAGGCCTCCCTACTTGTGAGCATCCCTGGCACCTTCTAAGTAAGTACATTATTGTTCATGGGCAGTGCTCTCACCATATTGGAAAACCAATAAAGGTATGATCCATATCTTTTCATCCACTTATCCAGGGCTTCCAGGCACAGGACCTGGCTTATAATAGATGATCAATCGGGGGGGGGGGGGCGGAATCTATTTTAACTAGTATGAATAGGAATTAAAGAAACTAGATACATATGACAAGATAACATTAACGGGTGGATAGTTCATGTCTACATTGCTATTTACCTGCACAGTGCTGTGGGTTTTTTTTTTTTTTAATTATCAACTAATATGAAATGACTACATTTACCCAGGATTTGCACTAAGCTCTAGGCAAAGCTTTATCCTAAAAGAACACACCTACCAACAAAGTGTTGAGAGGGAATTTTTAGCCCTCAGTGCTTATATTAAAAAAGAAGAGCTAAAATCGAAGACCTAACTGCACACCTGGAGGAACTAGAAAAAGAACAGCAAACTAATCCCAAAGCAAGCCAAAGGAAAGAAATAGTAAATATCAGAGCAGAAATAAATGAAATTGAGGGAAAAAAAAAAAAAAAAACAGAAACAAACAATAGAGAGAATCGACAAAACAAAAGTTGGTTTTTTGAGAACATCAACAAAAAGTAATGTGGTCACCCAAGGGAGTGAAGAAAGCCTCTCCCTCAGAATTAACTACTTGAGACCTCTAAATTGGAACCATTACCTCAATACTACAGAAGCTGGACTTCTAAGCCTTGGGTCCTAAGGTCAGTTGCTGGACAACTCATTTATCTCCTCTGAGCCTCAGTTATAAAAAGGGGATAATAATACAGACTTCACAGGGTTGTCATGAGGATCAAATAAAGTCATTTAGATGAAGCAATTAATTAATGCATTGCCCGGCACCTGGTAAACACCCAATATATGGCATTTGTTGCTGTTCCTTCCAGTGCTCAGAAAGTTTAGCTCACCACCACTGTTTAATATGACGGCAGATGCTTATTATAAAGCATCACCCAGCTGTATGTATCTCACGTACAGATCCCAGGGTCAGCTCGGAGTTTCGGTGTGGTTGTCCCTTTAAGGGAAATCCCTGAAGAGAGTGGAAATTTCTGGTGCCAGCCACACAGGAGAGAAAAGTGTCCTCCGGGAGAGAACTCAGGTCACTGCATGGACGAACCCCAGGGCATAACAGTTCGCAGTGGGAACTCTTGTACCCTCGTGGTCTCCACTTTGAGGTCTGGTGCTTCCAGGAGTCTTCAGCTCGGAAAACACTCCCGGGTACTCCAGGAAAGAGGGAGATGAATAAGCCATCCTGGTTTTTATGTTATTTTCATGTTCATTTCCCTTGAGTTATGCCTGAGCCAGGATGATATATTTTAGCCTCAGCTCAGACCTTACTACAATTTGGAGTTAGGATTGTTGGATTTGGAGTCAGAGCATTCAAGGGCGAGCAGCGCCCCCCTGAGGCCAGGAAGGTGATGGCATCAGCAATAAAGAACCACTCCACAGTTTAAGGCAAATCTTGTAGGAGAATCTTCCCCACCCACAACCAACCGTGGAGGATGTGCGCCTGCGCTGACTAAAGGAGCCCGCAGCTCCCTTGGCATCCGGAACAGCAGCTGTGAGCAAGATGCACAAACGCACTGGCCCCTTACCTCCTCGAAAGCATCGCAGCCTGAAACCACGATATTTGGCCTGAAATGCTCCATTTTCACTTTCTTCTCCAGTCTGGTATTCAGATCTGCCAAGGAGGCTTCTGAGAGGATCATAACTGGACTGCAGTCCGGGTAGGCCACCTGTGCCAAGAGCACAGCCCAGTTAGGTCTCAGGCCCAAGACATTTATTAGACCAACTGCAAAGTCTAGAGCCAAGGATAGAGGAGGAGGAGAGTGGTAATACTGGGGGTCTGGAAAAAGCCAAGTATGTGCCAGGGCACACTTTATCCCTGCCGGGGCCGGGCAGAACTCTCCTGGTCCACACACAGCCCAAGGCAGTAGCCAGGGCTGTGGTCAAGATGCCTTTCAGGCCTCGTCTTTCTTGTCGTTACCCCCAGCTCCCAGTAGTAACCCCCTTCCTACATCTGCTGCCAAACGCCTCTAGTCCAGTAATCACTTAAGCCAACACCAACCATTCACTCAACACGTATTTCTTGAGCATCTACCTTGTGCCAGGCACTGTTCTCGGTGGGAAAACAGCAATGAACAAAGCAGACAAAACTCTCTGCCCTCGGGAAGATTATAGTTTTGGGGCCATAGGGAGAAACTCCCTGAGGCATTTGTACTTTAACCCTCTCTCACCTCAGATTAAAAGGCTTTTGCTGGCAACACAACTGGAAAAAGACCTTGAATAAAAGGGGGAAATGGTAAAGACAAATGAGTTCAAGTGGCTAAGAGACTTCAAAGAGAGTCGGGAGGTCATCCCAGAGGTAACTCTTACTCACACCTCAGTAGGAGCTCATAGAGCATCTAAGTGCCTATCACCCCACTCATTGGGGTTCCTGAGAGCTCCGGAGACACCCTGGTCCTATATAAGGGGGGATAGCCCCAGAGACTGATGCCTTATCAGTGGGTTCTATTTTGGAATCTGTGCTCCTGAGAGTGACAGAATTAGACTCAAATAAGTCCTCCCTGCACATGGTTCACCAGTCCCTTCTATTCAAACCTATATGTGATGCTGGAGTTTTTAGGTATACTTCCAGAGACTGGAGCCTCCCGCCTACCTATGTGCCAGGTGTGCATGAAATCTAGGTGGAGCTGCAACTCCTACCCTACAGCTCAATGGACTCATCCAAGTCACCTGGTGAAGAGACAACGATGGGTAATGGCCATCCCAGGGAATGGAGAGGGCCTGCATCTGCAGGCAGGATCATCCCACCCACCATACCCATGGGATATAAGCCCTCTCTCACTTGGAGTTGGAGTGGACATCACCATCCCAGTCCCCTCTGGATTGGGGGAAGAACTATGGACTAGAGTGGACTTGATGGTATTCTCTTGTTCACATATGGGGATTCTAGCAATGCAAGAAATTATAACAATGAGGTGGAGCCAGTGGCCACTTGACACTTTTGGGGTAGGGAGGGGATGAGCAGTTGAAATACAGGGGCTTCTTTGGGAGTTGGAGGTTATCCTGAGTACTGTTGTGGCAATGGATGTAGGCCATTTTAAATCAGCACACACCACTCAGAACTGAGTGGGAGAGAGTGTGGTCTACAGTGTGAACTGCGGTCTATGGTTGGTGGCAAGGCTCCAGGATGTGTAAGTTCATTGACGGTGGTGGGCCACACTGTGGGAGATGTTTGTGTGAGATGTGGTGGGAGGTGTGGGAGGTGGGCAACATGGGAATCCCAGTGGGTTCCGTGTAATATTTTGGGTAATCTAAGCACCTCTTAAAATATATGTATATATATATATATAAATAACATTTTTGTAAGCAAATACACATATATGCATATATATTTATATATCATTTTGCAAATGTTTGTATGTATTGTGAGAATTTTGATTTTTACCCATAATAATAAAAAAAAAAAAAAAAAGGCTTTTGCTAGCACAGAAGACAGATTTCTTTAGGAAGCCTATCTTCCTAATATCTGAAATCACCATACCATACTGGCTGTGAAGGGAGAGCCTGGAGAAATTCTGGTTCTGTAATTTTAGGAAACCTGGATTTGGTCCCAAACAAACTTCTCACTTACACCTTGCCAACCAGTTTTCTTCTAAGTTCTCACCTATGTGGCTGCTCAAGTGGAAACATGGGGATCACCCTCAGGTCCTCCCTCCACAGTATCTCCCACATTCAATCCTTCACACACCCTAGGAATCCTTCTTTGGAAACATCTTTCAAATCCACTTTCCTGTCTATTCCAGGCTTCGCTGGGCCCTCATGACCACTCACCTGAGCCGATACAGCATTTACCTGTCTGGTCTCCTAAAGAGAGACTCTAATAAAGCCAAGAAAGAAGCCAGAAAGAAAAGGGTGACTGGTAGGAGTGAAGGGGAAAACTTTCTAAGCTTACCTGGTAATTCTGTACGAAAGGAGGCAAAATTTTCCTTGATGGTCTTCCTTTCATGTTTGTTTCAAACTGAACCAGCCTGAAAGTTTCTGTTTTCAAGAAGTTGGTAAACCACCCAGCTGCCACATCGCCACAGTCCCTGCCTTTAATGTCAAGACCAAATAACCTGAAAAATATATATATATATATATTAATTAATTTTAAAAAATTTTTAAAAGACCAGATAACCTGGAAGGATCATAGAAGATACCAGGGTTACTTTCATCAACACACTGAGAGAGACAATGTCAAAGATGGAGCAGCTGGACAGCTGGGACTTGACTATCCCAGAGAGCTATTAAGTAATCTTTGGGCTGAAGCTGGGCAAAAGCAGAAGCTAAGGGGGAAGGGAGCAGAATGTGCTCTAGGCAGGTGCTAAGCAAACTCTAATGCGCATGCAAATTTCCTGGGGATGTGGTTAAGTGATGATTGTGGTTCAGTAGATCTGGCTGGAGCCTGAGCTTCTGCATTTCTAACTTTCCTAAAATACTTTCATAAGAGGGGAGGGAGTGCAGTGTGGCAGATATACCTGAGCTTGCAGCCCAACAGACCCAGTTTGAATGGGAACTTGCCATTTCTCTAGTCTCATGACTTTAAGCAAATCATTAACCTGACCTTCAGTCTCTAGATGGAAATTGGAGATTATAGTATAGTAGATAATATATTATGTGCCCACATGGTGGGCGCAGATTTCATTAAATAACACAATGGTCTTCAAATGCTTTTGCTTGAGTACCCCTGAAGCAGTTTTTAAAAGCTATTCCCTTCACAGAATTGTAAGTTGACATGTAAAACCTTTTATTATATTTAATTAGCTGTGAAGGATATAATTTCCATTGAGTTGTAAATATTGACAATTAAAATAAAACTGATTACATTATGCTTTTCAAAAGTATGCAATGGAATTTTAATACCACCATGGTTTGATATCTATCCCTATCCATTTAAAAAACATACGGGGGGTCGGATGTGGCTCAACTGGTTGGGCGTCCGTCTCCCATATGGAGGGACCCGGGTTCAATCCCCGGGACCTCCCAATAAAAAAAAAAAAAAAAAAAAAAAAAAAAAATACGAATAAGGTCTTCTTTAAGAGGCCCAAATTTTACATAATGCCTTTTTAATTTCTTAAACTCAAATATATTTGTTCCACATCCTTACATAATTTTATCTTAATAAATTTTAATCATTATTGATTATTATATTTCTTTTTTTTTTTTTTTTTTTTTCTTACCGGGAGGTCCCAGGGATCAAACCCAGGTCCCTCCATATGGGAGACGGACGCCCAACCAGTTGAGCCACATCTGACCCCTATTATAATTCTTTTTAACCAAAAGAAAACAATAAATTGAAATTGAATTTCCGTTACTTCTTAAGTCTCCAAGTATAGAGAATTTTTTTTTCAGGATTGAATTATCATTACAAATTTAACTTGCACACAGTTGATCACAACAAAATGAGTATGTTATAAAATTTTAAAAGAGTTACTAAACATAACAAGTAAAAGGTTACTTAAGACATTAATTTCTTAATGATCCCTATAGAGTATTTATGTATCTGTGAATGAATCTTACTCATTGGAATAAGACAGGGTTCATAATAAATTTTATTCCTGTTTTTAAAAAGTAAGTCCTGAGAAACTTTTCCCCATAAATAAGTAGATGGAAATGGAAGAAATTTAGTTAAGTAATATCACTCATTCTTTGAACTTCTACTATATTTGCCACATAGTGCTCCATCATCAAAGAGAAGAGCCTATGGAATTTGAGGTTCTCGAAGTCTCGAAGTCAATTCCCTATAGTTTCCCTATGCGCATACACCATTCCCACAGCCTGTTTGGATGCTTCTCCCAGCTTGGAGACCCCTGAGGTGATGCAGGTGAAGAGAGCCAGTGTGAACACAGGTAGCGCTCATGGTTAGGGAACCCTGTGCCCCCCAAAACCTTGATCCTGGTCTGATGGTAGAGACTCCTCATCCTTGGACCTCTGATCCCATCTACTGTCAAAGCTTGATGCTGTTCTTTGAGCATTTCCTGGGCCTTTTCCTTCTCTCTACACCCTCTTCTTGGGGCCGTTGTTTAACCGCTGGTTAATTCGTGGGCCCTCAGACACCTCAGGGTCCTCTCCTGGCCTTCAGCCTTTCCCTCCAGGCAACCAGTCTACTGCTTCAAGCAGATCAGATGCTAATGGTTAGGGGTTGAATTGCGTCTCCCAAAAAGACATGATCAAGTCCTGTGACTGTGACCTCATTTGGAAATAGGGTCCTTATTAGATAAGGCCAAACTGGGTTAGGGGTCCCTAATCCAATGTGACCTGTGCCCTTATAAGAAGAGGAAATTTGAAGAAAAAAAAGTAAGAAGAGGAAATTTGGACAGAAAAAGAGACATGGGGAGAATGCCCTGTGACACCTGAGGCTTAGACAAAAGCCCGAGGGTTGCCAACAAACCACCAGAAGCTGAGAAGAGGCCGGGAAAGATTCTGCCCTACTGATGTCAGACTTCCAGCCTCAGAACTTTGAGTTAATAAATATCTGGTGTTTTCAGCCATTCAATTTGTGTTTATTTGTTAAGACAGTCCCAGGAAACGAAGACTAATTATCAAGTGCCTTTTCCCACTGCTGAAAGTTATTCTTCCATTAATCCTTTAGTCTCCCATCCCTGAAAAAGACTGTATGTATCCGGCAGGTGAAATCAGAGACACCCTAGTGGCCATCTCCCAGCCCTCCCCTAGCCCTGCCTCCTTTTCTGTTGTGTGCAGATGTTTCAGGTTTCCATTCCACAGCCCAAGGGAGATGTCGGGTCTAAGGAGCCGCCTGACCATACCTTAACCCAGGAAATGGAACGAGCAGTTCCAGTTGCTTATTATGGCAGGAACTATCAGTGGCAGGGTCCCCTCCCCCTGGAGTGGATAAACACTCAACATTTAAACAGCACAGGGTCCTTCCTATCCGACACAAAGTGGGGCGTGCAAGCTGCCATCCACCAACCCTGACCCGAGCAGTTGGCCTCCCTGGAAGTCCTGCCACGGTGTGATCTCTTCCCCTGTTCTTTTGGACCCTGTGTGCTATGTCAGTAATAAAGTAGGCACTTGCTAAAGGTTTCTGTCATGCCAGAGCTTGAGTTCCCATGAAACACTGTCCACATGTCCTTCTGGTTTTCCATCTTCTTCCATTTCTTCAGAATTCTGTGCAAAATCTACTTTCCTCCACATTTTGACACAGAATGTTCCATAATGTATCTATAGCCATTTAAATTTTTCCAAATGGAGCCACAATTTCAATGCAATTCCAATTAAAAAACCCAAGAGGATTTTACATGGAATTTGACAAGCTGATACTAAAATGTATGGAAAAGCAAAGGCCCAAAAATAGTTAAGGTACTCTTGAAGAATAAGAACAAAGTAGGGAGAGTTTTCCTACTAAATATCAAGATATAAATTTAGAGTAATTAAGGCAGTGTAGCATAGGCACAGAAATTGATATCTAGACCAGTGCAACTGAATGGGGGCTCAGAAAGAGACTGACACCTCAATGAAAAACAAATGGATTCTTCAGTAAAATACTGGAACCATTGTTAATGCATATAAAAATTATATTGGATTGCTACCTCAAGCCACATAGAAAATAAACTCAGAAGCAATAAATACGTAAATGAAAAAGGCAAAAATTTTACAGTTTTAGAAAGGAAATTTCTAAAAACGTCTTTGTCTTTTTTCCTGACCTGAGATTATTAGTTTAGTTTAGTTTAGGCTCTGGTGAGCTTGCTGTGATAACCTGGTTGTCACTTGCCACCTACTTTATATCATTTCTTCAATTTTTAACAGTTTCCATGGCAACAAATCCATTAACAATAGCTTTTGAATACAGGCCATACTTGTTATATAGCAAGGCTAACTAGCTGTGATGTGATGTGATGTGCTGATTTCATCCCCTCCCTCTCTGTCAATCCCAATGTGCAGCTCTCTGAGGCTGTTTTCTCCAAACTTCCAGGGTTCTAGGCCCCCTATTCCCACCTCGTTCCAAAACACAAATGATGTGTGGAACAGAATTGATGTAAGAATGGGTTTCACTTGATGCCCTTGTCAGATCTGGAGTAGCTCCCCCACTGACTTCTCCTCTTTCCATCCAGGGAGGGTTTGTAGTCCTTGGAGTTCTGCCCCTTTAGCAAGGAAAAAGCCTTGGGGGGAGGAATTTGTGTATTGTTGACGACAAAGTAAGTCTGCAAGCAACATTCATATCTTTCACGCAACACGTCATTAAGCATTTACCATGAGCTTAGAATGTTCTTCAATCAAATTAAGATGGCTATAGTTTTTCTCTTCAATGAATTTACTTGCCCCAAACCTATAATTGGTGAAAAGCTTTTCACCTCCCTGTGCCTAGGAGCTAAGGGCAAAACCCCCGGGGGCAGGTGGGTTCAAATCTTTGCAATGCTTTGTGTGACACAGATTGAAGTCTTGGCTTCTTCATCTGTAAAGTGGAATTAATGATATCTACTACATAAACTTGTTAAGGTAATTAACAGAGGAGTGGGTGGAGCTCAGTGGTTGAGCACCCACATCGCGTGTACAAGGTCCCAGGTTCAATCCCCGGTACCTCCTAAAAAATAATAATTAACAGAAACTGTATTCAGCAAATTATTGCTTCTTGATTTTTGAGAATTCAGAACCTTGAGTTTTGGATTTCAGCTCAAACACTTTGTTTGAACAAGCATAAGAGTAGGGCCCAGGGATTGATCTGAGGCTCTCCTCTGAGCTCTGGGGACCTTTGTACATCACCAGTTTTTTATATGCAAAAAGCTCAGTTTGTTAGAAAGCAATACAGAGCATCTAATGACAAGCATCTAAGCCTCTAAGACCTACTGAGAGCACAGAGAAAAACCAGGGCAGCCATGGAATTTGACATACCACAGAAGTCCTATAGACTGAAAGGAAGCCAAGACCTGAGGCCAGCGGCAGGAACCTCTCATACCTGCTTCTCCTAGAAGACCTTAGTTTCAACCCCAGACCTCAGATGCTGAATTACCTTGAAAATCTCCAGCATCCTTATCAACCAGCACTGAGATACAGCTGGTAAACAGACTCCACATATGCAATTCTGAATAAATGTCCATCTGACTTGAATGAAAGGAGATAAGTCCTAAAGATTAGCACCTTGTGCCCCCTTTATACTCTACATCATCCACCTACTCACACCTGACCACCTGTTCTCTTAAATACTTCCTTTACCAATTTTATCTTCTCCTGCATAAACTGTAGCTTGACAGAATGCAGGGAAGAGCCTAAAAGAAAATAAGATCTAGTGCAAAGTCCTTGGAAGACGTCAAGCAGAGGACCTGCAGTCCTGGAGTGTGTTTGAGGAAGGCAGCTTGCTAGGCAAAATGAGCTGGTCCATGCCCGGAGCACTGAGAATTAGGCGATCATCCTCGTTGGTGATGGAGACCAGCACGAGGCGAGGCTCCTGCCGGGCAGTGACCATGTGACCGTCTTCCTTAACCACCAGCCAAAACCTGCAAAGAAAAAAAAAAAACACATAGACATTCTTAGGGAATCCTCTTCCATCCTCTCAACAGCTTCCCTCAAGCTCAAAGCCCACCCATATTTTTCCTTTGGAATAATGAAAACATTCTAAAATTGACTGCGCTGATGACAGTACAACTCTGTGATGAAAATGAGAGCCACTGAGTGTACATTCTGAATAGATTGCACAAAGTGTGGACTGTGTAACACAGGGAATCCAGTGGTGGAAGATGGACTCTGGTTAACAGGACAAGTATGAGAATGTTCTCTCATGAACAATAACAAAACATAATACTAGTATAGGGTATTAATAATCAGGTGGGTTGGGGGAAAATACACCAAATGTAAGATATGGGTTATAGTTATTAGTAATATTTTGACAGTGCTCTTTCACAGTTTGTAACAATTGTTTCACAACAATGCAAGGTGGTGGTGGTGGGGTGATGTATGGGAGCCTTATATGATAATATGCATGTTTGTTTTGTAAGTTTACAAATTTTACTATACACTTACTATTTATGTATGTTCATGTGTAAACGATATACTTCAATAAAATTTTATTTTTTAAAAAAGCCAAAAATATAGCCTCCATCTGCTCCAACTGAGGACCTAACAATGTTTTCCTAGACAATTATTCAAGTACAGCCAAATTCTTCGGGTTTAAAAGTTGGTGACCTTCAAAAGGAGCTTGTTTGGCAGAAACAACCTTGGGAGAGAGGGTCTGGCCAATGTTTAAAAATGTACAGTTCAGGGGAACGGCTGTGGCTCAATCAGTGGGGCTCCCGTTTACCATGTGGGAGGCCCCGGGTTCGGTTCCCGGGGCCTCCTGGTGGGGGCGGGCCCGCCGGCACAGCGTGGTTGGCTGACCCGGTGAGCACAGGCAGCAGGGGGGGGATGGATGAATAAATAAATAAATAAATCTTTAAAAAAAAAAAAAATGTACAGTTCAGAAACAAGGTTGGTTTAGGGACCTTACCTCACTGTTTAGGCAACCATGTGGCTTATTTTGGGAGTCTACTTTAGTCAAAATCTTCCCCAGGCATGTTAAAAACCTCTCTGAGCCCCTGGGAGAAGTGAGACATCTTCTGGGTATTTTTGTTGTGGAAAAGCATGGGTTGGCCAAAACTAGAGGCCTAAATAAAATGGCTCCCTAGAGAAAGGTCTTGTAATGTTCTTGGCTCCAAGAGGATCCACACCAGCCTCTATTCTATTTAACTTGCTGTGGTATGCAGATCCTACATGAGGAAACTTGATAAACAGCCTTTCCTCTTCATGTACACTTTCTGATTTAGGGAACAAAACTCCATAGAAATCATGTGTTAGATAAGAACTCCACTTATCTCCCAGAGAGCCTACTCTTTTTTCTTTTTTTAAAAATATACTTTTTATTTATTTTTAAAAGATACTTAGATTACATAAAACGTTACCAAAAAGGGGGGGGGGGAGGGGGATTCTCACATGCCCCACTCCCCACACCTCCCACTTTTCCTTACATTAACAACTTCTTTCATTAGTGTGGTACATTCATTGCAATTGAACACATTTTGGAGCATTGCCAGGAAGCATGGATTGTAGTTTACATTGTAGTTTATACTCTCTCCCACACAATTCTATAGGTTATGGCAAGATATATAGTGGCCTGTATCTGTCACTGCATTGTCACTTAGGAAGAGCCTACTCTTCATAGACTGTTTTCAACTTTCTATTTCCATGGGGGAGGGTGGGGTGAGATGAGGAGTTAGTAGGGAGGGAGGTTGAACTGGCCAGGTCAGTTATGCTTTTATCTACAGCAGAGATTTGGGTTACACTGCTGTCTTAGATTCCCCATTGCTAAAACAAATACCATATAATTGTTGTCTTGAACAATAGGAATTTATTGGCTCATGGATTTGATTTGCTAGAAGCCAAAATCAAGGCATCAGCAAGGCAATGCTTTCTCTCCAAAGATTTTTTTTTAAAGATTTATTATTTATTTATTTCTCCCCACCCCCTTGATGTTTTGCACTTTCTGTGTCTGTTCATCTTCCTTGTTTCTTTAGTAGGTACCAGGAGCCGAATCCAGGACTTCCAATGTGGGAGGGAGGCACCTAATTGCTTGAGCCACAGCCACCCCCTGCTTTTGTTGTGTCTCTCATTATGTTCTCCGCCCCCGTGTCTCTTGTTGCAACATCTTGTTACATCAGCTCGCAGTGCCTGTCACTGTCTTCTTTAGGAGGCACTGGGAATCTAACCAGGGACCTCTCATGTGGTAGGCAGGAGCTCAATCGCTTGAGCCACATCCGTTTCCCTCCAGAGGTTTTTGCCAATCCTTGGTTGTTAGATTTTCTCTCACATGGCAATGCACATGGCAATGTCTTCTTTCTCCTCCAGGTTCTGTTGATTTGCAGCTTCTTCTCATGACTGTCTCTCTCTTCCTGAGTTTCATTCTGTTCATAATGGTAATCCAGATGAAAGTGCAACCTGATTCATTTGGGTCGTGCCTTCAGTGAAGTAACATCTTCAAGAGATCTTATTTACAATGGGTTTACACCCACCAGAATGTGGACCAAGACCATGTCCAAACTGGGGTACATAAGTCAATCCACTACAATCCACCTTCTTGACTCCAAAAAGACATGTTTCATCCCAAAAGCAAAATACATTCATTCCATCAACATCCCAAAAGCCTTCAGCTGTTTCCATAAGAACGTTAAGTAAAATGTCTCATCAAAATCAGTTACGGGAGTAGTTTCTCCTGGGGCAAAATTCCCCTGTCTGTGGACCTATGAAACCTAGAAAACAAGTTATTTGGTTCCAATATGCAATAGTAGAACAGGTATAGGATAAACATTCCCATTCCAGAAGGGAGAAATTGGAAGCAAGACAGGGATCGTTGATCCCAAATAAGTCTGAAACCCAACAGGGCAAATGCTATTAGACCTCAAGGTCTGAAAGTCATCCATGGATTGATGTTTTGTCCTCTGGGCCTGCTGTAGCAATAACCCCACCCTTTTCAAGTGCTTGCACTGTGGTTATGCTCTCCTCAAACACTACGGTGTAGGACCCACCCTCTCCCAGCATCGGAATGGCACCAAACTCTCCACAAACACTGGGGCCCAGACCTCACTATCTCTGAGCATTGGGGTGGCAGCACTTTCCCTAAACAGTGGGACTCAAGGCCTGCCCCCTCCAAGCCAGGGGTGTACTGCCACACATGTGATGGGCCTGCTCTCCTGGGCCAAGGAGATCTTTCTGGTTCAGATGTTTGCTTCCATTGTTTTGCCCTTGAAGTCATTCTTCTTAGTTCTGCTCATACAAATTTTGTAAAAGCCTTGTTGGCTTTGCATGCAGTTCAAGGGAGACCATCGTACAAAGGGACTTTCCACATATCTTTCCTGGATAACTGCATTTCCAATTCTGACTTTCACTGAAACGTCTGACTGGATCCATTTACCCACACCCTCTTTAGCAAAGGATTGTTCAATTAAACCTTCACATGGAGCCCTATTCTCTGGGGACTTACTTCCCAAATCTCAAGGAGATTCCTGATAGAGCCACTTCTGGCCCTGGTCTCAGAGCACACTATATGGATAAGATAAGCATTTTCAAAATCATCAATTTCAGGTTCCTTTATGCTAAATAGTTTAATTCTCAGCTTATCCCTTTCCTCTCACATTTTGCTATAAACCACAAGGAGATCCCAGGCTGCACTTTCCACACTTGCTTGGAGATCTCATCAGCTGTATATCCAAGTTCATCGCTTTCAAGTGCTGCCCTCCATCCCACATCAGAACACAATTTTTCCAAGTTCTCTGTCACTTTATAACAAGGATCATCTTTCTTCCAGTTTCCAATAACACATTCACCATTTCCTTCTGAGGCTTCATTAGAGTACCTTCAACATCCATAATTCTACCAACAGACTCTTCAAAGCAGTCTAGGCTTTTTCTATCAAGTACCTCACAAGTCTTCCAACCTCTACCCATTACCCAATTCCAAAGCCGTTTCCACATTTTCAGATATTTGTCATAGCAGCACCCCACTTTCTGGGTACCAAAAACAGTATTTGTTTCCCAGCTGTCAAAACAAATATTGTATAATGGGTTGGCTGGAACAATATAAATCTATTGGCTCATGATTTTGAGGCTTCAGTCCAAAATCAAGGTATCAGCAAGGCAATGCTTTCTTCCCAAAGACTGTGGCATTTTAGGGCTGACTTCTGACAATCTTTGGTACATGGCTTTTATGTCACAGGCAATAGACACACTTCTTTCTCCTCCAGGCTCCTTTGACTTTCAACTTCTTCCCGTGGCTTTCTCATGTCTTAATTTCATTCTGCTTATAAATGGTTCCAGGAATCCAGATGAAAGTCCAACCTGATTCAGCTGAGCTATACCTTAACTGAAGTAACATCTTCAACAGATCCTAATTACAATAGATCTACACCCACCAGAATGCAGAGCAAGACCAAAAGCATGTCCAAACTGGGGTACACAATTCAATCCACCACAACTGCATGTAGGATTTGGTTGGGGTGTGGGGGGGAGGTAGAAAGTGTTCTACCCCTAGGGAGAGTAACAGTATCACCAGGTTAGATAGAATACAGAATTTGCTGACAAGCGGGTGAGGAACTTTGCAGGCATTGATGAGTGAAGAGCAATGGAAAGCCAGAGCATTCAGTGTGAGCAGGTTAAGGAGGACAGTCTTTCTGGAAGGAGGGGCAGCCCTTGCCAGGGAGACACTTCAAACTGTGATCGGAGCCAAGTGGGAAATTCAGTGTTAGCTTTGTGAGAATATCTGATCCCAGAGCACAGAAAGCTCAGACTCTGCCCTTGCCTGACCCTAGTAGACAGTTCCACATCTGGAACTTGTCTGTCAGGCAGTGTCCCTATGCAGGTGCTGGCTGATCTGTCCCTTCCCTGACATGAAGCCAGCAGATGATGGCTGGCAGCCTATGTCCTGCTAACTGGCATGTGTGTTGGTGTGAGGGTGTAAAGGCATTTTAGGAATTGTCTTGGCTACTCCCTTCCCAGGAGCTGATGACACTGGGCAGTACCTGGTCTCTGCCCCTCTAAGGAGGCCTGCTTTTTCTTTCTAGTTGTTTTGGGTTTCCAAGTTTCTCTGACCTAGTCTCCTCTGGAGTGGGTTCTCTAACCTAGGGAACTCCTGCCTACTTTTTTATAACCGTTTCCTTTGAGGCTGAACCCTGTTCCCTATTCCAGCCTCATTCTTGGGTGCTGAGGTCTGGATGGCCCTGCTTTGATCAACCCCACCAAAACCTGCACTATTAACTTCCAATATGCCCCATCCCCAGGCAAGACTCCCTCCAAGATCTGCTCATGACCATATACACATCCAGACAGAAGTGACAGCACTGTCTGCACATCATCTTTTTACAGTCAGCCTATCCCTTGGCTGAGTCTTCTCTTCTCCCATTCCTCCCCCAACTGCCTTGCGCTCTGGCTTACAATTCCTGCCTTCAGCTCCAGCCCATTGTATAACCACATGGGGGTTCACTCCTGGGAGTTACGGGAGGGAGGTGGTAGCTAAAGATTTTGTGCTAATAACTGCAATTGAAATGGTGAGTGGCAAGTTGCAGGGACTTCAACACTGTGACAGATCAAGGATGAATGATAAAAGGTAAAAGGTAACATAACCCAACTGTCCTCAGAAATCCCTATACAGGGGGCGGATGTGGCTCAAATGGTTGGGCGTCCGTTTCCCATATGGAGGGACCTGGGTTCGATGACCAGGACCTCCCGGTAAAATAAAAGAAGAAAAATATAGAAGGCCCGCGGGCCACCAGGCCCCGTGTGTGGGCGCGCCAGGCTCCACCGAGCCACGCAGCAGGATGATGACGTAACAGGAGAGTGACACAAGGGGAGAGCCAAGACGAGACGAACCGAAGAACCAGGAACTGGGGTGGTGCAGGTGGCAGAACACCTGTCTCCCACATCGGAGGATCCCAGGATCGAATCCTGATGAAGACAGGAGGAGAAGGATGAGAGGAGAGGGCAGGAAATGGACACTGAGTTTCCCAGCGAATGGACACCAAAAACGGGGTGGGGAAGGTGGGGTTAAAAGTGGATAAAAGTAAAACCAATGGATAAATCTTAAAAAAAAAAAAAAAAAAAAAAGAAATCCCTATACACTTTGATAATGATATTTTTACTTCTTGCACACAAACGCTGTGCAGTGAATAATTAGCCCTTTCTTTCAGTTCTCAAAGAAAGGGCATGTCTGGAGTATGGATTTTTCAGTGACCACATTATCACAACTCAGTCTGTAGTACTAAAAACCCACCATGATGACCAACAGCGATGGTGAAAGGGGGGCCCAAGACAGCTTAGAAATCTCAAATTACAAATTAATCTGGGGAGCACGGAAGACAGAGTCTCAAAGTGGGGTGACCAGAAGACCCCACTACCTACGGGACTGGGAGGGGGAAGGTGAAAGGAATTGGGCAGCAAATGATGTGCTTCATAATAAGTTTAGGGAGTTCATTTCCTCAGTAGATAATAGAAAGTGCAGATGAAATAAAAGTTGGTTTCAAACAAAAGAAGTCTGACAGGCTTATAAATAAATGATAGAGCCATAAATGGCTGCTAAAGAGAGCGGGGATTTACAAGGTGGGGAGATCTGAACCGAGCCAGCCAATGCCAATGTTCTGCTGGGCAGACTTTAAACACCCTCAGAGCACAGGGTGCTCCAGGCAAACATTCACAAACATGCGAAGACCTTTGAACAAAATACGTCCAGAAATCTGAGGCGCAGAGCACTTACAGAGGAAGATCCCAGTTCCCTAAGAACAGCTCCAAAGACACAGGATCAGAATGGAATCAAATAAGAGGCCTTTTTCTTGCATTCTAGGAATGATGGTTTCATTATTGTCATTGCAGGGTGAGAAAACAGGAGTCATTTAGCAGAGCTTTTTCCAGCAAGCTTTTTTTTTTCAACTTTCCATTATCCTCTGATAAATAAAATACAGGTTAGATGGGATCTTAGAGATCATTAAGAATTCTTTTGTGCAAGGAGAAAAATGAGGCTCAGAGAGCCTTGGTGCAATCCTTTTACTTCTGTATCACGCACTGGTTTCATAGAAAGAGTATGAGTGCTCTACTCACACAGACTTGAGTCCAAATCCTTCCAGTACATATGGGTATTGTGATCTTGGCGAGATACTCATTATCCCTTCTGATACTGTTTCCTTATTTGTAAAACGCCACAAGATTGTTATAAGGCTTAACTAAGGCAATCTATAGTGTTTGCTGTATATAAAGCAGTGAATAAATGTCTTGCCTTCCTCTCCGATTTCCACCTTACCCCACCCCATCCCAAGCACTTATTGTTCAAAACAAGAAAAGGTTGATATGGTTTGATTTAGTTTGGATCCCCACAGGCAGAAAGGCAAAGGACAAATGTTTTCTTCCCGTGGAAGCAAAAGTCATGGCAAAACAGTGCCGTGACAAGTGGGGAAGCAACAGTTATTCAGATAATTAGAAGTATCACAGATAAGAAGTAGAAATTTGTCTGTGAGAGAACTTCAGTCTTTCGAGTGAGGAAAGAAGTTGCACGAATCCATTTTCTCTGTAAGTGCATTGTGAGAATTTGCTTTTTCCAGTTTTTGGAGGCTGTCCAGTACTGCTGTGCCTGAAGTCCTTCCAGCAATAAGGCTTTTTCAATCCTTCTCACTTTAAAAAGCTCTAAATACCCTGTTTTTCTTCTTACTGATCCCCCCTCCCCCCAAAAAAAAGTTTAATCACAGCATCAGAATCTCCTGGGGAGCTTTAAACACCATATACTAGTAAACTCCACTCTTGGTGATTCTGATTCAGCAGGTCTGGGTTGGGAATCTCAGGAAACTATATTTTCAAAAAACTCCCCAGGACTGGAAATCTGGAAGGGGGAAATGGAAAATCCCCCATGAGTTACATGGTCTGCATACTCTACACTTCTCTAAAATGAGTTGAGATTTTTTCCAATGCAGTGAGGAACTTGCATTTCTTTGAGAGGATGCCAGTTCTCTCTTCAGAGAACTATGCATACGCAGGTCCTGGGCTGAACTCAGGACAACAGATGGCCCCCTGCTAGAAGGTTCCTTGGATGGTCAACTGGCAAATCTCCCTCCCCTAGAAAGGACCACAGCTAAAGCATCCCAGGTAAACAAGAATGCATCTTAACCCTAAGGAACTGAGGAAGGAGAGCCAGTTGTTCTTTGGTTACTCTTCCTAGGGATTTAGCATCTTTCATTGTCAAGAGAGTCTTCCTGATGTCTGGCTGTATAATTGTGTCTGTGAGTATGTGTATGCATCCTCACCTTTGGGGTGAGTTTCTGAAGGAGGAGGATGAAATGTCTATGTGCCAGGCCCTGTAATAGGTGAGAGACTTTACCCAAAATTAAGAACCATTCAACCTCTGAGCCAAGGGGATACACTATTCTATTAATGGCAAGTATCACAACCCTGCCACCTCCTGTTCACAGCCCCCTGCCATCCCCCCTCCCTCCAAATCCCTCCCCCAAAGACCTCATTAAAGTGGGGGGGGGGGGAGTGGAAGTGGCTCAAGCAGTTGACTGCCAGGCTCCCACATGGGAGGTCCCCTGTTTGGTTCCCAGTGCCTCCTAAAGGAAAAAAAAAAAAGCAGACAAGGAGCAAAAACAATGAGCAAACAGAGGAGGGAGCCACGGGGGGTGAGCAGAAGTGGGGCAATCTCCCAGGTACGGTCCCCAGGATTGGGGAGTGTGAGGTGTGAGGAACAAGAGCTAGCAAAAGCCAGCATCCCTGAACCACACTTGGTTTCTGCGTTGCTCCGGACCAGCCTCCAGTGCCACTGGCATTTTATTTTTCTACCACTGTGCTATTCTAAGATAAAATCAGAATCTTTAGAACAAGCAGGAGCTTTGGAGATAACCAGGTCAGAATCCCTCCTTTTGCAGAAGAACCTCTTACCCACAGAGGGGCAAGGGCTTGACCAAGGATAGAGCCCTACCTACTTTTCCAAATCTGAATCTGACATGAACTTGAGCTTCCCAGCTAAAAGATCAAAGGCAGAGGGTCCAACGGAGTCCAGAAAACCCAGGTGGCAAAGCTCTAGTCTCCTTTTCCCGCAGACCCCACTCCCGGCGCCCTCCCTGGGCCCAGCAGGCGCTGCTTCTGCGGCCTGGCTGAACCTACCTGTCCCGCAGGGTCCCGCTGCGCAGCCCCAGGGCCGTGCACTCCGCCACGCTCACCGGCACCCCCTTGCACGACTTGATCGGGTAGATCCAGAGCTGCTCCACAGTGCCCACCTGCTGCAGCCGCCTGCGCCTCCGGGGCCGCGCGCCGCGCCACGCCACGGCCCCCAGCGCCACGGCTGCCAGTCCCAGAGCGGCGAGCCGGAGCCACCCGGGCCCGGGCTGCGCCGGGAGGCCTAGGCGGGCCAGGGCCGACGAGCCGGCGGCGCCCATGGCGAACGATTGCTGAGCCCAGGCCTTGCACCGACCCGGCGGGGGAAGGGCGCAGAGTCATTTTAGGCTGTGGCAGGCGGGAGGAGCCAGAGTTGGCTCGGCGAGCAGCCCTTACACCCTTTCCCCGCCAGGGTGCTGGATCAGTTGCCTGGATGGGGTGCGTGAAGGCGGTGCGCGCGCAGCGCAGTAAAGGGGCGGGAGGTGCGGGTACCCTGGGTGCCCCTGGAGGCGATCTTGCTGCTCAGAGCAAGCGGGTAAACACCCAGTTTCTCCGGAGCGGTCATTTTCCCTTTACTTTGTCTTCTTTATCCCCTCATCCGCCGGAGCACCCCTATCTCTCTCCTCGCCCCCTTTTCTTCTAACACCGCGCACGTAGTTGTTTGATCCGGGCGCACACAATCCTGAAGATTGGAAGGCTTTACGGCGTCTGGGAACCACTTTTTCTTGCAAGCCCAGCCAATCAGACTATCTGGCTAACAGTGGCTTTGACTTAGACGCACAAGCTAAGACTCAAGGTTGTTTGTTTATTTTTAAAAAGATTATATCTTAAAGTGTGGCATTGTTCCTAGGGAGCATAAAGAGGCAACCAATTGGCGCCTCCCCAACCTGATTGCTCTTCTTCGGGGGGTGCCTCGCTCCTCCAGACTGGCAGAAGAGGTTGGGGGAGGGGAGCAGTGGAACCCGAGGAGGAGGCCGGAGAGGCGGGGCGTGAGAAACGAAAGCCAAAACCCGGACTCCCAGGCGGAACACAATCAACCTCTTCAACACCCACAAGTCGTCCTCGTGCTCAGCAGCCAAGACTTTGGGATTTGTTTCTTAAGCACGGTGTCTTGAACAAGGGCTGTGTAAATTTGTACCTGATCCTCTCTCCCTCCCCAAAAGCCTGCTGATGAGTGAGGTGCTCCCAAATCAATCTCCCTCACTGGACCTTATCAACCAGACAGGAAAAAGGCCTTTTTTGCTGATGCTCTGTTTATCCTTTAAAAAAATATGTATTGATCATTCACCAGGCTTTGTCCTAGATTGGAACTGGGGATTTAGAGTTCAGAAGTTATTATTTTCACTGTCACAGAAGAGAATTGCAGCTCTTTTAATATGTATCCAAACGTGGTCAGCCAAAGGGGTGCTAAAAGGGTATTTATTTGGGTAAGAAGTCCACAGATACCAGGCCATAAAGCCTTCTCTCACCAAAGTCCATTGTCACATGTTGGAGCAAGACAGCTGCCGACGTTTGCCAGGGTTCAGGCTTGTAGTGTTCCTCTCTTCCCTGGGCTGCGTTTCTCTCCGGGTTCCTCCACAAGGTCAGCTGTAAACTATCAGGTGAACGGCTCACTTCTCTTCTTCTGGGGCCTTTTCTCCAACATCAAAACTGCTTCTCAAAAACTGCTTCAACTCTGTTCTTTGCCTTGCCTTTTATATTCGATTCCCCACCCACCAAGGGGTTGGGCTCAACACCCTACTGACATGGCCCAGTCAACGCCCTAATCATAACTTAATCATGCCCAGATTAACAGATCAGTTTACAAGCATGATCCAATTATATTTTTGGAATTCATAATTACATCAAACTCCCCAACTGTAACACGTGGCTATATGGATATAATTTATTTCTTTTGATTGTGATTTTATTTCATTTTTCTGATGCCTATAATGTTTTGCCTCTAGACAAATGATAGGGGGAGTGTTTAGGGCAGGGGTTCTTAAACTTTTTTGTTCCACATATCCCTTTGCCAGTCGGGTGAAAACCACGGACCCCTTACTAAGTCCACACTCAACTGTATTATTTAATAAATATATCACACCTGCACCAACACGTCCCCACAAGAATAATGTTTTTTTGAATTTCAATTCAAGCTCATGGACCCCTTGTTAAGAACCCCTGGTTTAGAGGAATAAGGTGCTTGCCCCCCACTTCCATGGCCCTGTTCTAGTGCTTTTCTTGAGTGACTTTCCTGATTTCCTTTGAGTTTGGTGTAGGCGGACAGGGTAGAGCTAGGACTGGATTTTGTGTCTGTTGTCATGGAATGACATCAAAACTGTAATGTCAGAATGAGACACACATAAATTACATAGATAAGAGGGGTGTCATTTAAAATATCAGTACTGGGAAGCGGCTGTGGCTCAATCAGTAGGGCTCCCGTTTACCATATGGGAGGCCCTGGGTTCGGTTCCCAGGGCCTCCTGGTGAAGGCAAGCCCGCCAGCACGGCGTGATTAGCTGACCCAGCGAGCACAAGCAGCAAGGGGGGGATAAATGAATAAATAAATAAAATCTAAAAAAAAATAAAATAAAATATCAGTACAAGTTGTGGCTCTGCTAGTGAGGAAGGATTTGAAAAGGATGCAAAGTGGAATCAAGCAGTAAATTGATTATTTGAACTCAATCAAGTGCTGTGGCTAGAGGTTCATATTCATCAGTGTTAATAAGCTATTATGTACCTTTTTTTTTTTTTTTTTTTAAGATTTTATTTATTTATTCATTTATGCCCCCCTTGCTGCTTGTGCTCTCTGGGTCAGCTAACCACGCCGTGCAGGTGGGCTTGCCTTCACCAGGAGACCCCGGGAACCGAACCCGGGGCCTCCCATATGGTAAACGGGAGCCCTACTGATTGAGCCACAGCCGCTTCCCTATTATGTACCTTTAATCTCACAGTTAAAAGCCACTTTATTTGTAGGACATGGACTTGTAGTCCCCTTTGGCATAATAGCTTATAAAAGGACTCAACCTGGTAGTCTGGGGTATTAAAAAACACCATGGATGTCTGTAGCTTCAGAACCCCCTTTCCCAACCAAAATCTTTGTCAATTTGTAATTTTATTCACCTGAGACACAGCTCCAAACCCAAAATTACTCATTGACATAACAAGAAGATTTAGAATTAACTCTAGAGATAATGTAAAAGTAAGTAAAAGCCATTATATTAATGTAAAGTATGGAAATGATCTTTGTATATTTGGTATTTGAGACCTTGTAACACTTAAGAGAGTTTAATATATTAGCAATAGTGGAGAAACTTAGTGAAGTGGGACACTTCATCCAGAGAGAAACTCAGCACCCAGACAATGTGTTTAGGAGAGGAACCTTTATTTCCGGCTGGCCGGGGCCTCCTCCAGCAGTATGGAGAGAAGCGACCCCCGGCTTCCCGCGGTGGGTTTTTATAGGGAATTTTAGCAGGGTCAGCATGATAAGGCAACTTTTCTTTGTGTTCAGATATCAGATTAGGTGATTAAAACAAAGCATTACTTTTCTTGTGCCAGAAAGGGTGAGGGGCAGCTTCAATTGTCCACATCCAGCAGAGCAAGCAAGCAACATTTTTTTTTTTTTTTTAAGATTTTATTTATTTATTCATTTATCCTCCCCTTGCTGCTTGTGCTCGCTGGGTCAGCTAACCACGCCGTGCGGGCAGGCTTGCCTTCACCAGGAGGCCCCGGGTTCGGTTCAAGGGGCGTCAAGGGGGTCTTGGGTTAATCTTTACTAGGGCTGGGTTTTGCCATCTCCATGGTGGCTGATGGGCCAGGCACGGATGCATATCCGGGGTATTGTTTTAAGCAGGTTTTGTGGGCCTTAGGAACTTCCACAGTGTTACTATGTTTAAAAATCTCCAGTACATTCCCCACTCCTGTTTTGCCATGGAATCAAATCATTGATTCAGTGTCATTATTCAAAGGGGAATATGCCGTGCGCACTGATGCAGCACGCAGTGCCATTAATTTTACTGCCTGGCGTCTTTTCTTGATATAGGACATAAGACAATTGACTAAGCAGGGCCCTATCAGAAGTCCCAGTATTACCAGCATCAGGGGCCCTATGGCTGCTGAGAGCATAGTTGTTAACCAGAGGGACCAGGAAAACAGTTTTTCATACCAATTTGTATCTCTAGATCGTAGCTCCTCTCGTTCTTTTAGCCTGTTTCGTAAAAGAATGATTAACATAAAAACAGCAGGTCTCTCCTAAAGCTACACAGAGGCCACCTTGTTTTAAAAACAGTAGATCTAGTCCCCGCCTGTTTTGTAGCACTACCTCTGCTAGGGAGGATAGAGATTGTTCCAGGTGGTTAACAGATTTTTCTAACTCTTTTAAGTCAGAGTTAACTTGTGAGGCGAGAACTTTAAAATTTTTTTCCCCTGTAATTAGAGCGGCAGTGCCTACAGCAGCTGACCCTCCTATTCCAAGGCCGACCAGAATGGGAACAAGGATGGGGACTACCCGTTTGTAGCGGCCTAGGGCACTAAGATGCTCACGTCCGCTTTCTCCTGACATTCCCCACTCCTGTTTTGCCATGGACTGTCGCTTTGGCTGGCTAATATGACTGAGGAACAGTGAGGGCTAAGGAAGGATCCATTTAATTTTACTGAATCAGGAGCAAAACAAGTTCCATTACCTTGCAAGTCTCCTAACGTGAGGACAGGTTCATGTCCCCACCTGCACTGTGTGCGGCTTTCCTGTTTTGAAAGTTTTTGAGATCAAAGGATACGACAGGGTTTTTACTAATGGACTGAGTAGTATTTAGGACTTCCCCATCTCCTGCAAGAATTACGTTCCACACATACGTAGTTAACCGGAATGGGGTGGCCTGAGCCCACAAAATTAACCACAGCATCATTCCCAATTTTAAACTCACATCCATTTTTAGTCCGACTTAGTCCGACTAATCTTGACCTTCAAAGGCTCTTTGGTTCGGATGACAGTCCACTTATCAACGTCCGGTTTTTCGGTGTCCTTTTTGGCAAGTTTTAGATGAGATGCATGTATCCAGTGTCTCTTTCCTGCAACCTTCACAGCTGTAGGAGTTGTGAGGATCACCACATACGGGCCCGTCCAACGAGGTTCAAGGGTCTCAGCTTGGAGTTTTCGTATCCAGACTAGATCTCCCGGTTGGGCCTGCAAAGGAGTGAAGTTAGTACCAGAAAGAGGAGAGTGTGCAGATTGTACAGTTTTATTCACTGTCTTTCTAATCTGGTTGAGAACTTTTAGGGAGGAAAAGAGATACTGGTTGTCAAATTCAGTCACGGTTTCTAATCCTATCTTAGGCAATAGGGTGGAGGTCTGCCGAACATAATTTCGTAAGGTGTTATGCCTTGCACATACGGGGTGCGCCTAGTTTTTAAAAGGGCAAAGGGAAGGAGACTCACCCAGTTTTCGCCAGACTCCAAAGCCAACTTAGTTAATGCATCCTTCAAGGTGCGGTTCATCCTCTCTACCTGTCCTGAGCTTTGGGGTCGAAACGCACAATGTAATTTCCAATTTATCCCCAGAGCCTTAGCCAATTGCTGAGTCACCGCTGCTACAAAGGCTGGGCCGTTGTCTGACCCCACTCTTAGGGGTAGCCCAAACCTTGGTATAACCTCAGATATTAATTTCTTAACCACTGTAGCTGCCGTTTCACCTTTGGTTGGAAATGCTTCCGTCCAACCTAAGAAAGTGTTCACCAGTACTAGGAGATATTTGTAACCATATTTGCCCAGTTTTAAGTTTGTAAAGTCTATTTCCCAGTGTTCTCCGGGTTCTACCTGCTGTTTCCAGCAAGTAAATTCTGCCATCTGGCAGGACGAGCCACCCTTCCTGCGTTGTTTGGGCCCCCAGAATTTTTCCTTTATCTGCCTCTTCTGGAGAATACCGGAATGCTGGCACCTCTCGAGTGGGGACAGCCGGAAACAGTTGGAGTGGGGCAACTGGCAGGAAGGCTGCTTCTTGTGCTGCTTCATCTGCCAGCCGATTTCCTTTTGCTTGTGGAGAGTCTCCTTTTTGATGTCCCTTGCAATGCACGGTAGCCACTACTTTGGGAAGCCATATGGCCTCTAAAAGTGCTAGAATTTCAGTCCCATTTTTAATTTCCTTTCCCCCAGCCGTTAGGAACCCACGTTCCTGGTAGAGAGCCCCGTGTGCATGGACTGTGGCAAACGCGTATCGACTGTCAGTGTAGATATTGACAGCTTTACCTTTAGCCCACCTTAATTCTTGGGTGAGAGCCACAAGTTCGGCCCTCTGTGCAGAAGTGCCGTGACTTAATGATTGGGACCAAATAATGACAGGGGGCTCTACCACTGCTGCGCCCGCATACTGGACTCCGTCCTTGATGAAGCTACTGCCATCTACATAGAGCTCGTGGAGGGCCTCAGTGATTGGTATGTCAGTGAGGTCTGGGAGCAGTCCCGTTAAGGTATCAAGCAAGCTTGAACAGTCATGGGTTACAGGGGCAGAGCCTGGTTCTGGAAGCAAGGTTGCAGGGTTGAGTGCTTCAGTTTTTGAGAAAGTTACAGAGGGTGGGTTTAACAATAAAGTTTGGTACTGAGTTATTCTAGCATTTGACATCCATTGTCAATGGGGGGCTTCGGAGGAGAGATTCCACAGAGTGGGGGGCCATTACCTCCAGGTTTTGACCAAAAGTTAATTTGGTTGCTTCTTTTACTAATACGGCGGTAGCCGCCACCGCTCTTAAACAATTTGGCCACCCAGCAGCTACATAGTCCAGTTTTTTTGAGAGGTATGCTACCGGCTGTTTCCAGGGCCCGAGAGATTGAGTCAGCACCCCCTTGCCAATACCACGTTTTTCATCTACAAACAGGTGGAAAGGTTTGGCCAAATTAGGTAGCCCAAGGGCAGGAGCACTCACCAGTGCCGCATTCAACTGATCAAAAGCGGCTTGCTGTTCTTCCGACCATGACAGGCTTTCCTCCTTTCCTCCTATGGCTGCATAAAGGGGTCTGGCAATTTCGGCGAATCCTAGAATCCATAACCGGCAGTATCCCACCGCCCCCAGAAATTAACGTACTTGCCTTTTTGAGACAGGGGTGGGAATGTTCAGCACCGCCTGGATCCTATCACGCGACAGCCGTCTTTCCCCCTTTTCCAAAACATACCCCAGATAAGTTACAGCCTGAGAGCAGAGTTGAGCCTTTTTAGCTGAGACCCGATATCCTAACTCGGCCAGGACTTGCAGGAAATGTAGCGTGGCTTCTCTACAAGAATCCCAATCCGGGGCAGCTAAGAGGAGGTCGTCCACATACTGCAACAAGGTGATGTTCGGGTGCGGCTCCTTGAATGGGGATAAATTCTTTCCCAATGCCTCCCCAAACAGTGTGGGGGAATTTTTTTTTTTTTTTTTTTAAAGATTTTATTTATTTATTCATTTATCCCCCCCTTGCTGCTTGTGCTTGCTGGGTCAGCTAACCACGCCGTGCGGGCGGGCTTGCCTTCACCAGGAGGCCCCGGGAACGGAACCCGGGGCCTCCCATATGGTAAACGGGAGCCCTACTGATTGAGCCACAGCCGCTTCCCGAGGAATTTTTAAATCCTTGTGGGAGTCTAGTCCAAGTTAGTTGGCCAGCTTCGCCGGGTCGGGGATCTTCGAAGGCAAAAATGGGTTGACTGACCGGGGCCAGCGGAATGGAGAAGAAAGCATCTTTGAGGTCCAAGACCGAGTACACATTGTTTTCAGGGTGGAGGTTGCTCAAAAGTGTATATGGGTTGGGCACAGTTGGGTGGATGGTTTCCACCCTTTTATTTACTTCCCGGAGGTCTTGTACTGGTCGGTAGTCAGTCCTGCCAGGCTTTTGGACAGGGAGCAAGGGGGTATTCCAGGAGGACTGGCAATGCACGAGGATGCCTGCCTCCAGCAATCGACGAATGTGCCCCTCTATTCCCAGCCTGGCCTTATGGCTAATCGGGTATTACCGGACCCGAGCTGGGGTGGCAGTGTTCAGTAGTTGCACGATTACCGGTGTTTGATGTCTGGCCAGCCCGGGGGAGTTTGTTTCTGCCCACACCCCTGGAACTAGATGTTGGAATTCTTGCAGCAACCAATTGTTGGCAGACTGCCTGCCCCTCAGTGTCTTCCGAGATGGGGCAAGTGAGTCTGTGGCTGCGTACCAAACATCAGCTTAGCGTTACCATCCCGGAAGGAGATGGTGGCTTGTAGTTTATGTAACAAGTCTCGGCCCAGCAAGGGGTATGGGCAGTCAGGCAAAACTAGAAAAGAGTGTGTAACAGTACCTTTTCCTATGTCCACAGTCCGGGAGGTGGTCCAGGTGCAGGATTCCATGTTTCCGGTAGCTCCTTGGATTAGGGCGCATTTAGCTGCATATGGTCCTGGGTCAGCTTTTAATGAGAATGTAGCTCCTGTATCGACCAAGAATTCAACTGGACTACCCCCAACTTTTAATCTAACCATGGGCTCTCGGGGGCTTGATGAGCCCTGGCCCCGTCAATCTGTTAAGGGTAGATTTGAGCCAATTTTGGCCTGCTTTTTGGTCTGGCGTTGAGGACATTCATTCTTCCAGTGCCCTTTTTCTTTACAATAGGCACACTGATTTTTATCTAATCCAGGTCTACTTTGTCCTGGTTTTCTTAGGCTCCCTGCTGCTCCCCGAGGCAGAAAGGCTCATGGGTTTTCACCCGACATGGTACTTAATAGAACTTTGGCTACTTTCCTAGTTTTCACGGTGTCCACATCTTCTCTATTGTTGAACACCTTCTGAGCCACCTCCATTAATTCAGAAAGTAATTTCTCTTCAAACCCTTCCAACCTCTGCAACTTCTTCCGGATATCAGGAGCTGACTGAGTGACAAACGCTCTATTAACTGCCCTACGGTTTTCAGGAGCTTCAGGGTCTATTGGAGTATAATTCCGATAGGCTTCCATTAATCTTTCTAAAAAGGCTGAGGGTGACTCATTAGGCTCTTGGGTCGTTTCGCTTACCTTTGAAAGATTATTAGGCTTCCTGGCGGCGGCTCGAAGGCCCCACAAAAGAGTCTGGCGGAACCGCTCGAGAGCCTCCTTACCTTGGTCTGAGTTGTAGTTCCACTCGGGGCGGGTAGAGGGAAAAACCCTTTCAATACGTGCAGGATCTGTGGTGGGCCGACCGTCACGGCCTAAAACCGTCTTTATTGCCTCCCTTCGGATCCGGTCTCTTTCTTCGGAGGTGAATAGGACCTGCAACAGCTGATGACAATCATCCCAAGTGGGGTTGTGGGTAAAGAATATTGTTTCTAGGAGACTGATTAGCCCTTGGGGTTTCTCAGAAAATGGAGGGTTCTGATGCTTCCAATTGTACAGATCAGTGGAGGAGAAAGGGGCATATACCATAAATGGGAGCCCATCATCCCCTACCCCAGGGCCTGCCTGACGCAAGAGCAGAAGGGGCACCGCATCTTCTCCTCTATGTGCCTGATATGGCGTCCCCTTTCGAGTATGGGGAGGGCTAACCAAGGGAGTTTTCTCCGAGGTAGGGAGAGGGGGATAGAGGGGTTCATGAGGGGCTGTCGAGGGTGAGGTTCCTCGACTAGCCCTTCCGGTTCCCCTTGGAGTACAGTGGTTTCTGGGCCCTTAGTGCGGGGTTTAGCGGGGAGCTGAGTCACGGGCTGAACCGCACAACCTACAAGACAAGATTTTAACCCTTTTGGGGTATCAGTTAACAGTTCAATCCACACATCGATATATGGTATTTGGTCTGGGTGGCCAGGCTCCCCATAGACTATTCTCCGGACCCTGTAGGCGGTGGGTAGATCAGTGGTCCCTTCAGAGGGCCACCCGACTTCGAAGGTTGGCCATTCCATCTCACAGAGCGTCCGAAGAGTCCCGGGGTTGACTTTGGCCCCATATCCAGCTGCTGCCTTTCTGACCTCCTGAAAATTCTTAAGAAAGCAGATAAGGGGAGTCGTAGGACAAGAAGAAGCAGACTGACCCATAGTGACAAGTCCAACGGAACACAAGACAGACTTAACAAGCAGGACACAAGACAGACTTAACACTTAACACACCTATGTAATCTACCCCCTGTAGACTACCCAGTGGCCGCAGGTGACGTCTCACCGGCTGGCCTGGCTGAGGGATTTGAGCCGCGTCCGGCAACCCTGCAGCCCCCGCTGGATCCAGACTCACCAGGACAGACCAGGTGGCTCCTCAAACCGAATTGCCAAATTTTTCTCGGAGTGTCTTAGCCAGACTGAGGTGTTTCCGGGGCTAAGGAATGTTTCTCAGAGGCCTTACCCTGAAATCCTCAGTGTGGCCAGCTACGCTCAATCTCGCTGGGGCCTCCAAATGAAGTGGGACACTTCATCCAGAGAGAAACTCAGCACCCAGACAATGTGTTTAGGAGAGGAACCTTTATTTCCGGCCGGCCGGGGGCCTTCTCCAGCAGTATGGAGAGAAGCGACCCCCGGCTTCCCGCGGTGGGTTTTTATAGGGAATTTTAGCAGGGTCAGCATGATAAGGCAACTTTTCTTTGTGTTCAGATATCAGATTAGGTGATTAAAACAAAGCATTACTTTTCTTGTGCCAGAAAGGGTGAGGGGCAGCTTCAATTGTCCACATCCAGCAGAGCAAGCAAGCAACATTACAGAAGCTAATTTTGCGATTAGCATCGGTGTCAAGGGGGTCTGGGTTAATCTTTACTAGGGGTGGTTTTGCCATCTCCATGGTGGTGTGATGGGCCAGGCACGGATGCATATCCGGGGTATTGTTTTAAGCAGGTTTTGTGGGCCTTAGGAACTTCCACAGTGTTACGTTTAAAAATCTCCAGTACATTAGACTATCTAAAAGATTAACCTTGAGATTCCAACTTGAATTATGCAATTGTTTACTTAATTAAAATTTTTTGTCACTATGTTTAAAGAACCAAACAATGTCCTAAATTTGTAAACAGTATTGGTACATTTAAGAGAACCTGAGAATGTCCATATTTATCAGCTTAATTAATTTAGATTGAAATACATGGAAAGATCTGTTTATTAGTCAAAGCATTAAAGTACTTAAAAAGAAAATCAAATATATTAAATTTATAATTGCAGTTCAAAAGTCCTTAAGGCCAAACATTAATCAAAGGGCTCCTTAAAAAGTTGATTGTAAAAAAGAGAGTGAGAGGGAATAGTAAACAGCATGAAGTGAGCTTAAATCTTTAAAGAGATTTTTGAATTTGAAAAAGTTAGTAAAATGCTAATTTTTTGTTTGTTTGTTTTATTCAATTCTTAAAATGCTAATTTTTAAAAACCAAAGTAGCCTCTTTAGGGCCTCTTTGGGTGGGCTTTTGTGTCAGTCCAGAATCACTGCAGCAAATATAAATTACAGTTGTCGGTGAGAGTCTGCGTTTAAATTGTAATAATGATAATGATAATAACAACTCGCATTTTACAATTTACAATTTATTTCACCAGGAGAAAGGTGATGGGTGTCCACAGAGAGGCCCTGACTGCCGTAAATTCACCACGGTTCAAGGGCTGCCTCTCAGCCTTTTAAGGTACAAAGTCTAACTTGTCAGTGTCCAAAAGTTGATTAGGCTCAGGGATGCGAACCTTTGCTAATAAGGTCACAGGAGACTGATGATTAAAACATTCATGCCATTTTACCCATTCTGCTGAAAAGTATCTCTAGACCCACCCACGCCCATGCATTCCTGGGACCAGGGCTTTCTCTTCCTAAGTGAGCATTGCACCTGGGGAACAAATCAGCTCAAGGGGGTTCTTTGTTTTGTTAGTCGGCGCCTTCTATAGGATGCAAGGAAGAGACACACATTCCAATTATCTTAGAGTTGGGGTGTGTGATCCAGAGCCCCAGGGAAGTAATGCTTCTGCTGCCCTGCCCCTGGTCCCAGAACTTCCATGGCTGAGAGCTCAGCAGGCCCAAAAATAACTAGGACAATGGCCGGTTGTTTTTCACAGGCTAAGCAACTTTCTTACAAGCCCTACTATGTGCTAGGTGCTGGTATTCACTCTTTAGTAATGATTGCGAAACACAGAGTCTCTGCTCTCAAGGAGTCACTGATGCCGAGGATAAGCATGAGTAAGTAGGCAAATACATTAGAGTGAAAAGGGATAGGGAAGGTGACGGGAGTACAGCAGCCCTGGACGAGGGGGGACCCAGTGGACTCAGAAGCTGAGGCCTGAGTGATGAGAACAAATTTGCTAAATGAAGGAAGTGTAGTGGGAGGGGTGACTGAGAGCATGGCATTTTGAGAAACCAAGTTCAATACGGGCAGGGAAGCAGAGGGCAAAGGCTGGGAGTAGGGAAAGATAAGACTGGGGAGGTAAACAAGCCCAGATAGCAGAAATCATTGCACTGTGTGTAAAGGAATGTGGACTTTATCCAGAGGATATTCGACACATGAGTAACATTTTCTACTAATAAAGGGGGAAACCGAGTGGTGTTTGGAAACATGGAAGGGATGGAGACTTTTCACTTGTATGCACTTTTATAGCTTTTGAATTTCAAATCATGACCATTAGTACTTTTTTAAAAAAATTAAAAATAAATTGTTTTAAAATATTTACTACGTACATTGGATCTGCTGGTATCTTTGGCTCTGGGTGAAATAAACAGACAGCAAACTGTGATGATTAAATTCATGTGCCAACTTTTCATGGTCTCTACTTGTTTGGTCAAGCAAGCACTGGTTTGATTGTTACTGTGAAAGTGTTTCATAGATGTAATTTTATCTACAGTTAATTGCATCTATGGCTGATTGCATCTACAACCAACAAAGGATATTGCCCTCAGGACTCCTCATTCAATCAGTTGGAGATCTTAAAGCCAGAACTAGGATTTCATAAGTCAGAAAGAATTTCTGCCTCAACTTCAGCCAGCCAGCTTCTCCTGGGGAATTCAACTTCACCTTCATCAGAGTCTCCAGCTTGAGGCCTGCCCTATGGAATTTGCGTTTCCTGATCCTTATGATTGTGTTTAGATAATTCCTATAATAACTCATGCATATATTTATATATCTCCTGTAAGTTCTGTTTCTCTGGAGAACCCTGACTAATAGTAAACTTACCTTGCCAGCTTCCAATCAACTAGATGTTTTAAAAGCTTTGCCAGAGACAGATCACAGCTTTGGGTAAATCCCGATGTCAAAAGATGTGTAAGCAGGGGGACGGATGTGGCTCAAATGGTTGGGCGTCCGTCTCCCATATGGAGGGACCTGGGTTCGATCCCCGGGACCTCCTGGTAAAAAAAAAAAAAAAAAAAAAAAGATGTGTAAGCAAATAATTCTATCATCGTACATATAATAGATGTTCTGCTAGAGATGTGGATCTAGAACTTTGACATCACAGGCTAGGGGCTGAGTAGCTCACTATGCCTGAAGGTGGGTGGGAAACATTACAGAGGAGGTAACATGTAAAGTAGGTTTTGAAGAATGCATAGGAGCTTTAAAAAATGAAAAAGAGAGGAAGAGCAACTCAGGCAAAGAGAAATAGAATGCCTAAAAAAGGCCTGAAATGTTCTTGGAGGAAAACAGTTTGGTATAATGGTCAGGGCACTAGAGGAAATGGCACGAGAAAAGGCTATCAGGAAAGGTGAGGCCAATTTGTGAAGACTTTGCACATTGTACCAACGGGCATGAATTTCTTTCCTAGAGAGCTGAAATATCCTCCTATGGACATTGGTATTTTAGAAGCTGTGAATGTGTACTTTGGCAAAATTGATTTTTCCCCCAAATAACTGAAGTAAAAAAAAAAAAAACTAACTTAATGAAAATTTTTTTTCTATTTTGAATATTGCCTTGCATAATTTTTACTGAAACTACTTATCTGCTAGCTAATATATGGAGTTAAAACAAATCAATAAATTAGTAAGCAAATATAAATGGGAAAACTCAAACAAGTGAATAAGTTTGTTCTTTTTCTTCTTGTCAAATATCGTCACAGTTGTAATTTTTGTATTTTATTTTATTTATTTTATTTTTTATTTTTTAAAGATTTTATTTATTTATTCATTTATCCCCCCCTTGCTGCTTGTGCTCGCTGGGTCAGCTAACCACGCCGCGTGGGCGGGCTTGCCTTCACCAGGAGGCCCCGGGAACCGAGCCCGGGGCCTCCCATATGGTAAACGGGAGCCCTACTGATTGAGCCACAGCCGCTTCCCAATTTTTGTATTTTATATAAAATATTTTTATTACCAAGGTTCTTCCCAGTCTATGTGTTGAGATTAACTATTATTAATGCAGCATCATTTCCACGAGAAACCAAGATTTCCTGATGGTTTGCATCCCCAAACTCTGGCCCACAGCTTGTTTTATTTGACTTACACGATTATTTTTGTTGTTTGTAACTGGAAAGTTTCCAGCTTGTCTTGAAGACTCTAAATATCTGGTAATGCAAGGTCTCTACTCTGCGTGAGGACAGTCAGCTTGACCTGAATGGACCCCGCCCCTTTGGGCAAGCGCCCTCGGGGTAGCGCCTCTCACACCCTCTGCCTAACCCCGCTGAGCCTTTGGGTCGGCCTGGAAGAAATGGATTTTCCAGGCATTTGCTTCTGATATCCACCAGGGGTCGCTGTAATCAGGGTTTTGGAGAGAAGGTTTTGAAGAGGAGGTGCCTGGAGCCGGTTCCACCCCGGGAAGTAAAAGGAAGGCCCCCTTTCCTTCCGGGAGCGTGAGCAGCAGCAGCTCCCGCACCCTAAGGGAGGGAAGGGGCAGGACCAAGAGCCGGTGCAGGCCTAATATTTTGAGACCCATTGGAGAGAAACAAAGCCGTGCTTAATGGTTAAGCCTGACATTTGGTTAAAAACTTTGCAGTTTCCAAAGCCCTGTCACAAAATGCCATTGCCTTTAGAACTCGCAGCAGTCCGGTGTTGGATATAGGGTACTGTGGATAAGGAAGAGTTCCTTGTCTAGCCTGCGGGCAGCCAGCAAGGAAGAAGCAGCGCCCTGCCATCGTGGCTTCCTCATGCTTCCCTTCTATGGGGAGATGAGAAGACAAAAGTCCCCGACAAAGGTGCCAAGAATATGTGGTTAGAGGAAGGGAGGAGGGGATGGAAGAGCCAGATAAAGAAGTGTGCTGTCACAGCAAACTCCCCAGTTGTAAAGTGCCCTTCCATTGGCTGGGCCTTGTGGATCTGGGGCTCCGTGGGATATCAGTAAATGGTCCGTGTAACTTGTTGTGCCTGTATAAGGGAGGGGCATTGCTAGCCCTTTGATACCACATGCAAAGTTGTGGGGGTCTCAGGCAGATGGCGTTGTGAGCGGGGGACTTGTCTGTGGTCAGCCTGGACCCTGGGTGCCCTCCAGCTCCCCCGGCCATGACTACCGTCTGTTTGCTGCTGTGATACCAAGGACGTTCTCAGCTAGAACGCAGGATACTGCTCCTCCCCCAGTTCCCAGTTGCCTTTTCTCTGTGTTTGTTTTCTTTGGCTGCTACAGGGAGCTTTGCTTTTCGTCACGGAGTCATGTGCCCGTGAGGTCAGAAGGCTAGAGCAGGGTACAGTGGCCTGGGAAGGAAAGAGAAGCTCCTCGTGTGGGGTCGTCCTTTCCAAAACGTGGCCCCTGTAAAGTAAATGCCTGTTGATATCACCTCACAACCTCCTCCTCCCCATCCAGTCCCTCAAGAAGAAAATATACTAAGTGTCCTCTCATCCATGGTTAACCACAAAGCAACCTCAATTTCCCAGGCCCCCCCCCCCCCCTTTTTTTTTTTTTTTTTTAGGTACAGGGGTGGGGATTGAACCCAGGACCTATGTAGAAAGCCAGCACTCAACCACTGAGTCACATCGGCTTCCCTTAGTTGGGTTTTTCATTTGATTTCCTTGTTGTTTTTGTTTTTTCAGGAGGCACCAGAATTGAACCAGGGACCTCCTATGTGGGAGGCAGGAGCTCAACTGCTTGAGCCACATCTGCTCCCTACCCCCTTTTTTTAATTTATTGAAGTATATCACTCATACATAAACATACATAAACAATAAGTGTATAGTAATAGTTGTGAACTTACAAAACAAACATACATAGTATACAGGGCTCTTATATCTCACCCTGTCACCAATACCTTGCATTGTTGTGAAACATTTTTAACTAATGAATAAAGTGTATCCTCAAAATATTACTACTAACCAAAGTATTTACCCCCAACCCACCCTATTTTATTATTTTTTATATCATTTATACATGAACATATATAAACAATAAGTGTCTAGCAGAGATTGTGAGCTTACAAAGCAAACACTCATAATATCATACAGGGGTCCTATACATCAACCCTCCACCAACACCTTGAATTGTCATGAGACATTTGTTACAAGTTAAGAAAGAATATTTTCAAAATCTTACTACTAATTATAGTCCTTATCTTACATTTGGTGTATTTTTCCCCCACCCACCCTATTATTTTTAAAATATATTTTTATGACAGAAGTTGCAAACTTACAAAACAATCATGCACATGTGCAGAATTCCCAAAAAACACCCCTCTATCAACACACCACACCATGGTGGAACATTTGTTATAGATTATGAAATAATATAATCCAATTATTACCAGTTTCACAGCGTACATTCGGCACACATTTTCCATACTCTCTATTATCAACACAGTACATCTTTAGCATAGATGCAAGAATATTACATTATTACTGTTAACCACACTCCATAGGTCACTCCAGTTGTATTTTTCCCATGCTCCTCCACATTCCCACCACCCTGCAATACTGATGTACATCTGCTCTAGCTCACAAAGAACATTCTTGCATCTGTACCATCAGCCACTATTCTCATCCACCTCTGGCTTTACTGTGTTATTCAGTCCCTAGAGTATCTCTAGCTTTCTGCCAATTGGCATTTACATCCCTAGACTACCATTTTCAGCCACATCCCCATTTATAAACCAGGTGTTACTCACTATAATGTGTTACCATCAACTCCGTACGTTTCCACACTTTTACAGTAAAGCTAATTAAAACCTCTGCATACATTAAATATCAGCAGTCCATCTCAGTCCTCCTCTTATATCATTTAAGAATCCACCACCTACCACCAGGTCTTGAAGATATTTTCCTACATTGTCTTCAAGAAGCTTTATGGTTCTTGCTTTTATATTTATGTATTTGATTCATTTTGAGTTAATTTTTGTATAGGGTGTGAGATAGGGGTCCTCTTTTCTTCTTTTGCTATGGATATCCAATTTTCTCAGCACCATTTGTTGAATGGACTGTTCTGCCTGAGCTGGGTGGATTTGACAGGCTAGTCAAAACTCACTTGACCATAAATGTGAGGGTCTATTTTTTAACCATCAATTCACTTCCATTGGTCTATGTGTCTGTCTTTGTGCCAGTACCATGCTGTTTTTTTTTTTTTTTTACCAGTGTAGCTAGGTAATACAACTTAAAATCCAGAAATGAGAGTCTTCCAACTTCGCTTTTCCTTTTGAAGATGTTTCTGGCTCTTCAGGACCCCTTCCCCTTCCAAATAAATTTGGTAATCATGTTTTCCATTTATTTAAAAAATGCTGGTGGAATTTTTATCAGGATTGTATTGAATCTGTATATCAATTTTAGTAGAATTGACATCTTAATGATATTTAGTCTTTCAATCCATGAGCATGGAATGTTCTTCCAATTATTTAGGCCTTTTTAAAATTTCTTTTAACAATGAGTTGTAATTCTCTGAATACAAGTGCTTTAAATCGCTGGTTAAGTTTATTCCTGAATATTTGGGTTTTATCTGTCATATTTTATTTTCACTACTCTTTTGACACTTTTAGTTACTTTTATTGATATAATCTTCATTTCTAGACTCTCTTCCAGGCCTCTTTCTCTCCTGTCTTTTCTTTTCAGGCTGTAGCACAGCCTTTAATATTTCCTGCAAAGCAGGTCTCTTGGTTACAAACTCTCTCAGTTTCTATTTATCTGTGAATATTCTAAACTCTCCCTCATTTCTGAACAACAATCTTGCCAGATATGATTCTTGGCTGGAAGTTTTTCTCTTATAGTATCTTAAATATATCATACCACTGTCATCTGGCCTCCATGGTTTCTGGTGAGAAATCAGCACTTAATCTTACTGGATATCTCTTATATGTTATGCATTGCTTTCCTCTTGCTGCTCTCAGAATTCTCTCTTTGTCTTTGGCATTTGACATTCTGATTAGTATGTGTCTCGGAGTTGGTCTATTAGGATTTTTTCAGATGGGAGTATGTTGTGCTTCTTGGACATGGATATCTATGTCCTTCAATAGAGTTGGGAAATTTTCTACCATTATTTCTTCAAATATTCCTTCTGCCCCTTTTCCCTTCTCTTCTCCTTCTGGGACACCCATGACACTTATGTTTACACATCTCTTGCTGTCCTTTAGTTCCCTGAGACTTTGTTCAACTTTTCCCAATCTTTTCTTCATCTGTTCTTTTGTATTTTCAGAGGCCATTTCTTCAAGCTCACCAATCCTTCCTTCTGCCTCCTCAAATCTGCTGTTATATGATTCCACGTATTTTTAATTTCATTTATTGCACCTTTCATTCCCATAAAATCTGCTATTTTTCTATGTATGCTTTCAAATTCTTTTTTGTGCTCATCCAATGTCTTCTTAATATCCTTAATTTCTTTAGCTGTCTCATTGAATTTATTAAGGAGATTTGTGTGAACATCTTTGATTAGTTGTCTCAACTCCTTTATGTCATCTGGAAGCTTATCTTGTTCGTTTAACTGGACCATATCTTCCTGTTTCTTGGTGTGGATGGTAATTTTTTTGTTGGTATTTTGGCATCTGGCTTATTCTGGGTACAGTTTTTCTCTTCACTTTAGGGCTTCCTGCCCTTTCTCCCTTGCTGGTTGTGTAGTAGGAGCCAAGGACATAGTTGGTGCTATAAGCTGTGGAGGCTCAAACTACCCTCATTGTCCCAAGGACCAAGGAAGCTTCTCCCAACTTTCTCCTTTGCCAGGGGTAGGGACAGAGCCACAGCTGTGTGGAATAATCCAACTCATGCAGGCCTAGACTGTTGTTGCCCAGAGAGACTGATGAAGCTTCATGCCCCCTTTTCCCCTGCCTGGGGCAGAGATGGAGTTGCAGGTGTGAGCAATCTATGCAGTGCAGGTCCAAAATGACCATGGTTGACCAGTAGACTTCTGATTATTCAGTCTGTGCCAGCTAAATGTACCTGCAGTTACCTGGATAGGCTGATGCAGGGCCCGTCAGCTTCCTCCCTACTAGAAGTGGGGCTGAAGCCCACACTTGGGCTGCAGCCCATTCTGGATGAAAGAAACCGGTCTTTACTGTCACTGTGATTTTCAGTCAGCCCAGCTTTCCTTCATGCTGGGGGTAGAGCCAAAATGGCAGCTACTGGCCTCCTTCTGACTTGGAAAGGCTCAAACTTTAGCTGTTCTTAGGGTTAGACTTTAGCCCGCCGAATTTACTAATCAGTAGCTGAAGTTGGTGCCCAACTGTCTCTACCTCCCCCATTGAGCTTTCAATTGCAGCCGCGGAACAGCTCCCGAGGTGGCTGGTGCCTCCAGTGGAGGATGGGCACCGGTCTCCATGGCTTGGAGTGCTCTACTTATGAACCTTTTCTGCATATAGGCAGTCTCCTCCTTCCATTCCTTCAAGGATGCTGCAGGATGTACTTCTGGTCTTCTGGAGCCCCCAAACAAGTGATCTAGATAGCTCTGGGTGATCACCAACTGCCCTGTAGCAGGAGCTGATTCTAGGAGCTCTTTACTCTGCCGCAATCTTGCTGGTTGTCCCTTTTTGTTGTTGTTGTTAACCTGTGAGAGTCTTTAACAACTTTCGTAAGTATGACCAGAAAACAATGGCATTGGTACAATCTATTCTTACACACTTGAGTGCCAAGTATTGAGGCATGGTTTAATTGAGACATCATTCACATAACATAAAATTTACTCTTTTAAAATGTGCCATCCAGTGGTTTTTAGTATATTCACTATTTTGCGCAACCATCATCACTTTCTAACAGAAAATATTCTGGAATTTTTCCATTACCCCAAAAAGAAACCCCATACCTATTTGCAGTCAGTCCCAACTGGCCCTTTCTTCTAGCCCCTGACCACTAATCTGCTTTCTGTCCTTATGATTTTGCCTATTCTGGCAAAAAGAAATGGCTATCATACAATATGTAGCCTTTTGTGGCTGCCTTCTTTCACTCGGCATAATGTTTTTAAGGTTCATTCACATTGTAGCCTATATCTTCATTCCTTTTTATGGCTCAAGAATATTACATTGGATGGACAAACTTCGTTTATCCATTTATCAGTTAATGGGCATTTGGATTGTTTCCACTTTGGGGCTGTTATTAACAAGGCTGCTGTGTACAGTTATGAACAAGTTTTTTGCATGGACATATGTTTTCAGCTCTCTTGGGTGTATAATAGAAGTGGAATTGCTGGATCATATGGCAACTCTATGATCCACTTTCTGAGGAGCCACTAAAGTGTTTTCCCCAATGGTTGCACCATTTCATATTCTTATCAACAAAGCATGAAGTTCTATTTCATTCTTAACCCATGAAATGCAGGGATTTTTAGATGGTCTTAGGTGAGCGTAGGGCCAGCGAAGGGGAGAGGACGAATGGATGCTTGCACAGTGTCCATGGGGAGATACCTGACAGTAATCCTCAATGTGCTGGGAAATTTATCCAAAGCCACGGAATGGAAGATGGGGGTGGTAGGGCAGCGGGTAGCATGGAGCAGATATGCAAATCTGTTATCCTCATCAGTTCAGGGATTATGTTGTGGTATTTAGGAGATGGCGGAGAGCATTCAGTAGATGGCCATGGATGAATGGGCAGAATAGTGTGGGCTTGCATTTTATCTCTTCCTTGCCAGACTTCTGAGATCTCTTTGGACTTGGGCCTCAAATCCTTTAGGAGGTGGCTTTAGCAGTGCCATCATCTTTTATAAGTGTGTGGAGGGATGAGGAAATGTAATCTTTCTAGAACTGCCTTCTTTTTGTCTTCCCATCAAAGTATACAATTAAATATAGCACTGCTATTTTTCAACTGATTTATTTAAAAAATGGGCTCAATAGCTTCCACTATAGAAATTCCATTACCTTAATAGAGAACTCACAGTTGACACAGCTCCTCTACTGCGCAGTAGCTGAAGTTTAATGTTTCCATGGATGGGGAAAGAATGGCAATACAGAACTCAGGTCTTTAGAGTACAGAGCAGGAACACAGTGGTGGAGTGTCAATCTGATAGCATCTCAGTCCATCCTTGATCTGACTGTGAAACACAACAGGAAATAAATCCACCTCGGAAAGATATGCTAAAACACTTGTTTACATTAACAGGAGGAATACTGGCTGATTTCACATGAAAACAAAGGAGCTCTGGAGAATGAATGCTCTTGGGTGGAGAACACTGTTTTATAACTAAGCTCCACAATTGTTACCATTTAAAGAATTTTCCATTACAAATATAAAACTTCAAATGAACTCTCTTGCTTAGGGTAAGTCACTTGAGCCTTTGACAAGGCTAAAATGTTTTTCTTTCTCTCTCTGCCTATCTCTTTAAAAACATAATCAGAATTAATTATTTTTAATGTCCACCCTCCCTATACCTTCCCCATCTTCTCTACTCACCTCTTTTAGTGTTGTTTGTTCACCACAAACTGTAATCTTGGTACAATGGCTTATGACTGAGCATTTATTGTATGCAAGACACCTTGATTTACATAACAAATGTGGGAGCATTCTTCTCCCTAGAAGTTTACAATCAAGGATGGAAAATATACATTTAAGTAGATAAATAAATAAACATAATAAAAGGTGGAAAGTGGTAAAGGTCAGGTGGTAGGTTAGAATCTAGTGATATGGAGATTAAAAGAAAGGTGAAATAGTTTCTGGATTGGGTAAAGAGAAAGATTCCCTCTTTCTTGTGGAGAAAGGCCAAAGTGCATATTTTTGAGTGGGCAGTTTACCTTGGCTTATATACCAAGCTATTAAGAGAAGTTTAAAAAGGAAATGTAGGAAGAAGATGTGGCTCAAGAGTTGAGCTCCCGCCTACCACATGGGAGGTCCTGGGTTCAGTTCCCAGTGCCTCCTGGAGAAGACGAGCAAGACAGCAAGCTGACCCAACAGACTGGCACGGTGAGCTGATGCAACAAGATGATACAACAAGGAAACGCAATGAAAGACACAACAAAGCAGGGAGCAGAGGTGGCTCAAGGATTGAGTGCCTCTCTCCCACATGGGAGGTCCCAGGTTCGGTTCCCGGTGGCCCCTAAAGAAAAGACAAGCAGACACAGAGAGCACACAGTGAATGGACACAGAGCAGACAGCAAGCACAAACAACAAGGGGGTGGGGGGAGTGGGGGGAGTGGAGGGAGTGGGGAGGGTGGGGGGGTGGGATAAATAAATAAAATAAATCTTAAAAAAAAAAAAAGGAAATGCCCAATTAGATTTGGGGTGATTGATACTAAGTACCCAATTAGAAGGAAAGAGAATTTTACATGTGCCACAGCAAGGCCTTATTTCTTTCCTTTTGCTGCATATTTTTTAAGGCCTAAAAGCCCATCTTCTGCCCACTTAGTTTCTTTAATTAAAAGCAATCATGATAGTGAATGCTTTCGCTCACATCCTGCATTTTTCCTAATCTACATCCACTGCTTCTAGGTGTTCCCTTCCCGCAGCAGGGGTTGCAGAGTTTGGTTGCTATTTGCAATCAAGAGGCAGGGCGTGAGGTATCCATTTTACAGATACGTCCTGTGCTAGCCAGGGCTTGGTTCTGGGTTTGGCAGTACTAGTTGTGGTTTCCAGATCTTGGCAGTGGCAGCCTGGAGGTGACTAGGGGAATGGTAGCTTTCCAATGAAGCAGGAGCCTTCTTGATTGTAAAAGAGGCAGTTGTTCGCTTGGTGGCCTGGTTGTGCAGTGTGGCTTTGACAGTCATTTCCGAAAGCTCATCCAAGAGTCTGTTTCTTTAGCTTCTCAAAGGATTATGCTAGTTAGAGTGGATTCTGCTCTCTGAAACTGAAATGTGACTATACAATAATTGAAACCTGCATGGGTTATAGGGCGCAGTCTCTGAAAGAAGGGGTATCCACAATCCATGATCTGGTCTGGCTGACTTTGAAGGCAGAGATGATTCTATCTGTATCAGAAGATGAGACATGCGTGGTCCATGGCATGACACAATCATTACTTAAATGGTCACTGGCGCTCATCTGAAATGAAGTGCCCATTGAGTACAAGGCTTTGGCACACTAAGTGACTGCTGTGGTCCATCATTACAGCAGAAACAAGAACTACAAGGTATGTGAGTGAGCTGACTGATTCTAATCAACAAGGGTTCTCAATTCTTGACTCAGAGCACTGACTGTCAAGAGGATGGGGGAGATTCTAAGGTTGCCCTCAAGCAATCTTTTATCTCTTGAAGTTTCAGTGCTACCTAACCAACCATAAGACAGAGAAGCTGACTGGGCAGCTTGCTGAATTCACAGCCTCTCCAAGTCTCTACTGACTTATACTGACTGCCTTAGAATAAATTGCTGGAGCATTGAATTGCCAAGTCAAAGATCTGGTATTTTTATTAAGGCTTTTGATATATATTGTTAAATTGTTAAAAAATAGGACAGTAAAATGTGTGTGTCCATCATCTTGCACCATTGATTTGTGATTTTTTTTTTTTTATTTACTCCCCCCCATCTGTTCTCTGTGTCCATTTGCTATGTGTTCTTCTGTGTCTGCTTATCTTTCTCTTTAGGTGGCACTGGGAACCGACCCTAGGAACTTTGGAGTGGGAGAGAGGCGCTCAATCTCGTGCACCACCTCGGCTCCCTGGTCTGCTGCATCTCTCTCTTTTTTTTTTTTTTTTTAAAGATTTATTTATTTACTTTATCCATTTTAAACCCCCCCTTCCCCATTTGCTGTTTTGTGTACATTCGCTGGGCAATTCTCTGTGTCTGTTTCCTGCCATCTCTTCTCCTCCTCCTCCTCCAGTCTTCACCAGGATTCGATCCTGGAGACCTCCGATGTAGGAGAGAGGTGTTCCGCCACCTGCGCCACCTCGGTTCCTGGCTTTCGGAGCTTTCGGAGCATCTCGTCTTGTCTCTCCCCTGCTACATCATCATCTTGCTGCAGGGCTCCCGGGGCCTGGTGGCTCACCAGCACACAGAGCCTGGCAGCCCATGTGCCTTCTATATATATATTTGTTATTTTACCGGGAGGTCCCGGGAATTGAACCCAGGTCCCTCCATATGGCAGACGGACGCCCAACCATTTGAGCCACATCCGCCCCCTGCTGCATCTCTTATTGTCTCTCCTCTGTGTCTCATTTTGTTGCGTCATCTTGATGCACCAGCCCTCCACGCTGGCCAGCACTCCTGCATGGGCCAGCACTCCATGTGGACTAGCTTGCCTTAACCAGGAGGCCCCAGGAATCAAGCCCTGGACTTCTTATATGGTAGATGGGAGTCCAATCGCTTGAGCTACATCCACTTTCCTGTGATTATTTTTAAAGCTTTTGAAAATAGCAAGCTTTAGAATGGTGTCTGGAGTGCTATCATTTGTGTTAAAATGGAGCAGGAGGAAGACTGTTACAGTATTTGCTTGTATTTGCATTAGCAACCTCTGTGAGGATATAAAAAAATTAATAACTGTGGTTACATATTAGGGCATGGGGACTTTTGTATTTTCGAAACTTTTAAATGTATTTTGAAAATTAAAGAAATTATTTTAAAACGTATGTATTTTAAAAATATAGAGAGTGACACCTTCTGGAATGGTGGCATGAGGAACTCCATGGACCCTCTCCCTAGCAAAACAACATTAATTGGTAAAAAAAAATATATATATATATATATATATATATATATATATATATATATATGTTTA
>JAKSZT010054263.1:5370656-5428161 GCA_026826555.1 Tolypeutes matacus
CAACTCCTACCCTACAGCTCAATGGACTCATCCAAGTCACCTGGTGAGGAGACAACGATGGGCAATGGCCATCCCAGGGAATGGAGAGGGCCTGCATCTGCAGGCAGGATCATCCCACCCACCATATCCATGGGATATAAGCCCTCTCTCACTTGGAGTTGGAGTGGACATCACCATCCCAGTCGCCTCTGGATTGGGGGAAGGACTATGGACTAGAGTGGACTTGATGGTATTCTCTTGCTCACATATGGTGATTCTTGCAATGCAAGAAATTATAACAATGAGGTGGAGCCAGTGGCCACTTGACAGTTTTTGGGTAGGGAGGGGATGAGCAGTTGAAATACAGGGGCTTCTTTGGGAGTTGGAGGTTGTCCTGAGTACTGTTGTGGCAATGGATGTAGGCCATTTTAAATCAGCACACACCACTCAGAACTGAGTGAGAGAGAGTGTGGTCTACAGTGTGAACTGTGGTCTATGGTTGGTGGCAAGGCTCCAGGATGTGTAAGTTTATTGAGGTTGGTGGGCCACACTGTGGGAGATGTTTGTGTTGGATGTGGTGGGAGGTGTGGGAGGTGGGCAACATGGGAATCCCAGTGGGTTCCATGTAATATTTTAGGTAATCTAAGCACCTCTTAAAATATATGTATATATATATATATATATATATAAATAACATTTTTGTAAGCAAATACACATATATGCATATTAAAAAAAAATAAAATAAAATAAAATTGGCAAAGGGAAGCGGCTGTGGCTCAATCTGTAGGGCTCCCGTTTACCATATGGGAGGCCCCGGGTTCGGTTCCCGAGGCCTCCTGGTGAAAGCAAGCCTGCCCGCATGGCGTGGTTAGCTGACCCAGTGAGCACAACCAGCAAGGGGGGGATAAACGAATAAATAAATAAAATCTTAAAAAAAAAAAAAAATAAATAAATAAAATAAAATTGGCAAAGTATTTGAAGATATTATGTCTAAGAATACATTTGAATGGCCAAAAAGCACAAGAAAAGATGCTCAATATCCTTAGCCTTTAATGAAATCTAAATCAAAACCACAATGAATGGTAGAAAGTTTGGGAGGGGGAGGGGTTGGGGTATATGGGAATCTCCTATATTTTCTTTCTTTTTTTTTTTTAAGATTTATTTCAACTATTCAGCTCTCCCCACTCCCTTGTTGTCTGTACTTGCTGTGTTTGTTCATCTTTGTTTCATTAGGAGGCACCGGGAACCGAACCTGGGACCTCCAATGTGAGAGGGAGGCTCCCAATCACTTAAACCACCTCCGTTCCCTGCTTTGTTATCTCTCTTGTTATGTTTTTCTTCTTGTGCCTCTTGTTGCATCATCTTGTCACATCAGCTTGCTGTGCTGCCCTTCGTGCCAGCTCGCTGTCCTGCTTGTCCTCTTTAGGAGGCACAGGGAACCTCTGCTCCCTGCTTTGTTGCATCTCTCATTATGTTTTTCTTCATGTGTCTCTTGTTGAGTCATCTCGTTGTGTCAGCTTGCCGCACCTGCCCATGGCGCCAGCTCACTGTCTTCTTTAGGAGGCACCGGTAACCAAACCACAGACCTCCCATGGGGTAGGCGGGAGCTCAATTGCCTGAACCACATCTGCTTCCCCCCTATATTTTCAATGTAATTTTTTTTTCTTCCCCCCTCCCCTTCCCCCTCCCCCTCCCCTACCATTTGCTGTCTGTGTCCATTCACTGTGTGAGCCTCTGTGTCTGTTTCTTTTTTTTTTTTTTTTATTTTACGGGGAGGTCCCGGGGATCGAACCCAGGTCCCTCCATATGGCAGACGGACGCCCTGCCATTTGAGCCACATCCGCCCCCTCAATGTAATTTTTATGTAATCTAAAACTTCTGGGAAGCGGCTGTGGCTCAATCAGTGGGGCTCCCGTTTGCCATATGGGGGGCTCCGGGTTCGGTTCCCGGGGCCTCCTGGTGGGGGCGGGCCCGCCCGCGCGGCGTGGTTTGCTGGCCCAGCGAGCACAGGCAGCAAGGGGGGGATAGATGAATAAATAAATAAAATATTTAAAAAAATAAAAAATAAAAAAAAATAAAACTTCTTTAAAAATAAAATAAAAAATGTATGTATATTTTTTAAAAAAACGAGGTATCACTGTACATCCAGTAGGGTGGCTGTAATAAAAAAGGCATAACAACAAGTGTTACCAAGGATGTGGAGAAATTGGAACCCTCATACATTTCTTGTGGGAATGGAAAATGGTGCAGCTGCTATGGGAAAAAAATGGCAATTCCTCAAAATGTTATATATGGAGTTGCCATGTGATCCAGCAATTCCACTCCTAGGTATATGTCCAAGAGAAATGAAAATATATATCCATACAAAAACTTGTGCATGAATGTTCATAACAGCTTTATTTATAATAGCACCAAAATAGAAACAACTTAAATGTCCTCAACTGATGAATGGCTGAACAAAATTAGATGGTATATGCATAGAATGGAATATTATTTGGCCATGAAAAGGAACGAAATGTTGATACATACTATAACATGGGTGAAACTAGAAAAACATTAGACTAAGTGAAAGAAGCCATCACAAAAGGCCATATCTTATATAATTCTATTTATATGAAATATCCAGAATGGGCAAATCCATGGAAAAAGAAAGTAGGTTAGTGTTTTTCCAGGGCTGGGGGTGGGGTTGAGGGTGGGAGGTGAGGAGTGACTACTGATGGGTACAGGGTCTCTTTTTGAGGTGATGAAAATGTTCTAACATTGATTGTGGTGATGGTTGCAAAACCTTGGGAGTATACAATTGGATTATACACTTTAAATGAGTGAATTTTATGATGTGTGATTTATATCTCAAAAAATCTGTTTAGAAATAACCACAGATTGACTCTTATGTAAGTGGCTTATGAGGCTCAGAGAATACAGCAATGATTAAGTAACAGGGCTCACATTCTAGTTGGGAAAACAGATCCATTTCATACAGAGATAAAGAAAACTGCAGTTCAATATGATAGTGCAAAGTGAGTCACACTTTTAGACCTATGGGATTTTGGAGGTTGGAGAGGTCCCCAAAGCAGGAGCAGAGAGCAAGAATTTCAGGAAAAGTTAGCACTTCAGCTGGATTTGGAAAGGTGAAGGATTAGGTCTTAGGAAAGAGGAGAGGAGCACAGTGTGATTTTGCAGATGAAATGACAACATGGACAAAGACAGAAAGGATGGAAATGTGAAGGGCATGTTCAGAAAATTTGACTCTAGTGAAGGATTAGTATAAAGGAGCAATGGAAATTTAGGAAAAAGAGAAAAGATCAATTGGATAGGTTAAAAAGATAATAGTTCCATGTTATTTTGTATTTATTTTATTAGTGAGGGTGAATTTAATTCCTTACTTTTATTGATCATTATATTTGGGGGAGGGTGTGCATATTTGTGAGGTTTCACATTGTTCCCTTGCAATGTTCTTCTTTTTCTTATTAATTTATGAGTTCTTTATAATTTAATGACCATCTATATTATATACACACATTTTTATTTAGTTTTTTTTTTTTTTTTATGTTTAACTTAATTCTAACTGAATAGTGTTGGTGGTATGGCATGATGTAAGAATCTATTTTTATCCTTTTTATTTTTCTATTTTTTTTTTTTCAGGATTTAAAAAATTTATTTATCCCCCCCCCCCACATCCTATTGTTTGAGGTCGCTATCTGCTCTCTGTATCCATTTGCTGTGTGCTCTCTGTGTCTGCTCTTATTCTTTTTAGGAGGCACCAGGAACCAAACTGGGACCTCCCCATGTGGAAGAGAGGCACTCAATTGCTTGAGCCACCTCAGCTCCCTGCTTTGTTGTGTCTCTCATTGTCTTTCCTCTTTGTGTCTCTTTGTTGCATCATCTTGTTGCATCAGCTCGCCACGCCTGCCCGTGGTGCCAGCTTACCTTCTCTAGGAGGCACTGGAACTGAACCCGGGACCTTCCATATGGTAGGTGGAAGCCCAATCGCTTGAGCCACATCCACTTCCCTATACGTTTATTTTTATTATTTAAATAGCAATTTGTCCCAGCATCATTTAGCAAGTAATCCACCCTTTTCACAGGAATTTAAAATTCCTCGATCATCACACAAACAGTAGCTCCCAGTTGATGCACCCCATTTGTACTCTGGTGTCTCATGCTCTCTGGCACAGCACAGCGTCATGAAATTTAAGAAGCACCTTACAAAGATATATCTAAAAGAGAAAACCGGAAGCCCCCTAAACAAGCAATAATAGAAGACATCCACTGATCAGGTAAATGCCCACCACAGTCTCTCTGGATGGTAAAGTAAAAAATATTGCCTATTCCAAGGAAGATGGTGGTGTAGGGAGCTCCAGGACTCAGTCCTTCCACCAAAACAACTATTAAGCAGGCAGGAACTGTCTGAAACTATTTTGAAATTCCAGAGGCCAGAAGAACACTGTAGAACATCCAAGGAAGAGCGGGAGGAAGAGGCTGATAACCTATGGTAAACAACTGTAAACTACTGTCTCCTTGCAGCAGCTACTGGCGCCCACCCCCACTCTCACAGCAGGCCATCTTGAGTCCAATTCCTGGCTAGCTGCTGGTGAGAGAAAGGGAAATAAAAGCACTGTTGCCCAAGAACAGGGCTGGGCGCTGCCAATCACTGATCATGGCTTTTTGATTAGCTTTTGGTCTCTGAGGGTCCAGCTCTAAGGGCAGCTATTGTTTCAACCTGCCCCAATAGAGGCAGCAGCAGCCATTATATCAACCCTCCCTGGACAGGGGTGGAGGCAGTGGAGAGTTAAAGACACAGCGCTTCCTCAGGACTGCGGGGGACAGTTAGCAGAAGGGCTACATTTGCTGGGCAGGCCAGGAAAGCTCAGCTGTGGGGAGCCAGTTAGAGAAGTTCTTGGAGCCCTTCCTGATTCCTTCCCCAGGGAATGCTGTAACCAGTCTGTGACCCCTGTCGTGGTTCCCTGGTCCTGTTTTGGCTGAGAAAGACTGAATTGGAAAAGTCTTCTCTGGGTGCCCCTCCTCCCAGAATTTGCCTCCAGGCAAAAGCAGCATGAGACAACAAAAGCCGTGTAAAAAGCTATACAGGCAGATAATCTGAGATAAAGGCTTACTAGCTTCAAACACCCAGGAGAAGCAGGTCTATCTCTTAGGAAACAGAGGGGGCAACAAAACTCCTGTAAACAGGGGAACTCTAAAAAAATAACAAGCAAAACCCCAGGGTAGTGGAGCAGGTGTAGCTCAGTGGTTGAGCATGTGCTTCACAAGTATAGGGTCCTAGGTTCAAGCCCTGGTACCACCTTAAAAATAAATAAACCCAGAGTAAGACAGAGGCCCAGAAAGACAGGGAAAACTCTGCACACTGTATTTGCATTGGGCAGACCTTCCGAAAGGGGGCTGAAGCTCAAGAAAATCTCTGTTTTTGTCACCAGCTATTTATAAAACCAGAAACAGACATCCCAGGCAGTAAATCACAGAGTTAACATTTTAAAATATTAAAATGTACAGTGTGCAACAAAACAGTACAAGACAAACAAAAAAAAAAATGGGAAATGATGGCCCATCCACAAGAAAAGTATAAAAATACAATGAAGAGGATGAGAATGTGGGCATACTGAACAAAGTCTTTAAAAAAAGGTCTTAAAAATGTTTAAAAAGATGAAGTAAAGTACAGAGAAAGAGCAAAAGGATATAAGGAAAACAATGAGTGAGTAATATGAGAGTCTAATTAAAGGCAGAAATTTTTAAAAGGAAAGAAACAGAACTAAATAGAGTTGAAGACTCTATTAACTAAAATGAAAAATGCCGAGGAGGGTTTCAAGAGCAGAGTGGAGCTGGCAGAAGAAAAAATCAGTGAACTTGAAGACAAGACACTTGAAGTGAATCAGGCCAAGAAGCAGAAAGAAAAAAGAAATATAAAAGCAAAAATGGCCCAAGACAGTTATGAGATACCACCAAGAACACCAATACATGCATTATGGGTGTCCCAGAAGGAAAGAAAAGAGAAAAAGGGACAGAAGGAATATTCAAAGAAATAATGACAGAGAATTTCCCAAACTTGGCAAAACACATGAATATGCACATCCAAGAAGCCCAGGGAACACCTAGAGAAAAACAAGTCCTGTCACATACTGATCAAACTGTCAAATGCAAAGAACAAGGAGAGAGTTCTGAAAGCTGTTTCATTAGTCTATATAGGCAACTGCAGTCAGTTTTGACATGCAACTGCAGCTCCATCCCTGCCCCAGGAGGGGAGGAAAGGGCATGGAGCTTTATCAGTCTCTCCAGGCACCTACAGATGGTGTTGGCCTGCATGGCTTGGATTACTGCACATGGATGCAGCTCCATCCATATCCCCTGACAGGGGAAAAAAGTAAGAGAAGATTCATCAGTTCCTGGGGCAATGCAGGCAGCATCAGCCTCCACAGTTTACAGTACCAACAGCATCCTTGGCTCCTATTCTGCAACCGGTAAGGGAGAAAGAGCAAGAAACATATTTAAAAAGAGCTGAAAAATTTCAGATTGGCTAAACACAAGCCCCTGTAAAGTTCCAAATTAAGTTGAACCAGGTATCAAAGAGGTGCTGTAACACAAAGCCGATCAAATAAAAAGCCCTAGATTAAAGACAGAAAAGGGACCAAGTAAATCAGATGCTGAGACACCACAAAAAATTACAATCCATACCAAGAAACAGGAAGATATGGCCCAGTCAAAGAAACAAGCTAAGCCTCCAGATGACATAAAGGAGTTGAGACAACCAGTGATAGATGTTCAAACAAATTTCCTTAATAAATTCAATGAAATGGCTAAAGAGAATGAAGACATTAAGAAGACACTGGGTGAGTACAAAGAAGAATTTGAAAGCATACATAGAAAAATAGCAGATCTTATGGGAATGACAGGCACAATAAACAAAATTAAAAATACATTGGAGAAATATAACAGCAGATTTGAAGATGCAGAAGAAAGGATCAGAGAACTTGGAGACTGGGCCTCTGAAAGCAAACATACAAAAGAACAGATAAAGAAAAGAATGGAAAAAGATGAACAGGGTCTCAGGGAACTAAATGGCGGCAAGTGATGTGCAAACATACATGTCATGGGTGTCCCGGAAGGAAAAGATGCAGAAAGAGTATTTGAGGAAAATTCCCCAGCCCTATTGAAGGACATAGATAGCTAAATCTAAGAAGCACAATGTACTCCCATCTGAATAAATCTGAATAGACCTCCTCTGAGGCACTTACTAATCAGAATGTCAAATGCCAGAGATAAAGAGAGAATCCTAAGAGCAGCAAGAGAAAAATGATTCATCACATACAAGGGATGCCCAATAAGATTAAGTGCCAATTTCTCATCAGAAACCATGGAGGCAAGAAGGCAGTGGTATGATATATTTAAGATACTGAAAGAAAATTTGCCAGCCAGAATCTTATATCTGGCAAAATTGTCTTTCAAAAGTGAGGGCAAGTTTAGAATATTCACAGATAAACAGAAACTGAGAGAGTTTGTAACCAAGAAACTGCAGGAAATATTAAAGGAAGGGTTACAGATTGAAAAGACAAGAGATAGAGGCTTAGAAAAGAGTCTAGAAATGAAGATTATATGAGTAAAACTAACTAAAAGTGTAAAAAAAATGGTGAAAATAATATATGACAGATAAAATTCAAAGGTCAAAATAAATGAAGTAAGAACTGCCTTTATAATAATAACAATGAATGTTAATGGATTAAACTCCCCAATCAAAAGACACAGATTGGTGGAATGGATAAGGAAATATGAGCCATCTATATGCTGTCTACAAGAGACTCACCTTAGTTCCAAGGATACAAATATACTGAAAAGGAAAGGCTGGAAAAAGATATTCTAGGCATGCAGTAATAAAACAAACAAACAAACAAAAAAAAAAATAAAAAAAATAAAAAAAAAAAAATAAAAAAATAAATAAAAAAAAAAAAAAAAGAAAACAAACAAACAAACAAACAAACAAAAAGCTGGAGGAGCTATACTTATATGAGATGAAATAAACTTTAAAAGCAACACTGTTATTAGAGACAAGGAAGGACATTATATATTAATAAAATGGGCAATTCACCAGGAAGAAATAATAATCATATATGCACCTAACTAGGATGACCCAAATTACATGAGGTAAACACTGGTAAAACTGAACGGAGAAATAGATACCTCTACAATAATAGTTGGAGACTTCAATCACCACTCTCATCATTGGATAGACCAATAAAGAAAAAGAGAACTTGAATAATTTGATAAATCAAACTAAACCTAATAGACATATACAGAACATTGCACCCCAAAAGAGCCAGATATACATTCTTCTCAAATACTCATGGGTCTTTCTCTAGGATAGACCACATGTTCGGTCACAATACAGATCTCAATAAATTTTAAAAGATAAAAATTATACAGGGGGCGGATGTGGCTCAAATGGTTGGGCGTCCGTCTGCCATATGGAGGGACCTGGGTTCGATCCCTGGGACCTCTCGGTAAAATTTAAAAAAATAAAAAAATAAAAAAAATTATACAAAGCACTTTCTCTGACTATAATGGAATAAAGTTGAAAATCAACAGCAGTCAGAAAAAGGGAAAATTCACAAATATTTGGAGATTAAACAACACACTATTACATAATCAGTGGGTCAAGGAAGAAATTGTGAGAGAAATCAATAAATATCTCAAGACAAATGAAAACAAGAATACAACACATCAGAACCTATAGGATGCCGTGAAAGCAGTGCTGAGGGGGAAATTTATTTCCCTCAATGCTTACATTAAAAAAGAAGAAAGAGCTAAAATCAACGACCTAACTGCACAGGTGGAGGAACAAGAAAAAGAAGCGCAAACTGTGCCCAAAGCAAGCAGAAGGAATGAAATAACAAAGATCAGAGCAGAAATAAATGAAATTGAGAAAAAAAAAACAATAGAGAGAATTTAAAAAAAACTAAAGTTGTTTCTTTGAGAAGATCAACAAAATTGAGAAACCCTTAGTTAGACTGACAAAGAAATAAAATAAATAATATGCAAGTAAATAAAATAAAAAATGAAAAAATAATGTTGGGACATTACTTTTGACTCCACAGAAATAAAACGATCATAACAGGATACTATGAACAACTGTACACCAACAAACTAGACAATGCTGGTGAAAAGGACTAACAACCTACACTGACCCTAGAAGAAAGAGAAGACTTCAACAAACCAATCACAAGCAAAGAGATTGAAACAGTCATCAAACAATGACCCTAAATGAAATGCCCAGGACCAGAAGGCTTTACAGGTGAATTCTACCAAGAATTCAAAGAAGATTTAATACAAATTTTACTCAAATTCTTCCAAAACATTGAACAGAAAGGAATGCTACCAAGCTCATTCTACAAGCCAATATCATCCTACTACCTAATACCAAAGCCAGAAAAAGATTTTATAATAAAAGAAAATTACAGACCCATTTCCCTAATCAATATGGATGCAAAAATACTCAACAAAATCTTCACTAACTGAATCCAACAACACATTAAAACAATTATTCATTATGATCAACTGGGTTTTTATCAGGAATGCAAGGGTGGTTCAACAAAAGAAAATCAGCATAATAAACCATTAATAAATCAAAGAAGAAAAATAACATGATCCTCTCATTTGAAGCAGAAATAACATTTGACAAAATACAGCATCCTTGCTTCATAAAACACTTCAAAAGATAGGAATTAAAGGAAACTTTCTCAACAGGATAAAGGGCATATATGGAAAACCCACAGCTAACATTGTACTCAATGGTGAAAGACTGAAAGCTTTCCTGTTGAGATTGGAAACAAGACAGGGATGCCTGCTGTCATCACCGTTGTTCAATATAGCACTAGAGGTTCTAGCTAGAGCAAGCAGGCAAGAAAAAGAAATAAAAAGCATTCAAATTGGAAAGGAAGAAGTGAAACTTTCACTATTCGCAGATGGTAAGATCTTATACTAGAAAATCTTGAAAAATCTACAACAAAGCTACTAGAGCTAAAAACTAATTCAGCAGAATGGCAGGATGCAAGATGAATATGTAAAAATCAGTAGTGTTTCTATGCACTAGAAATGAGGAATCTGAGGAGGAAGTCAGGAAAAATATTCCATTTACAATAGCAACTTAGAATCAAATATTTATGAATAAACTTAACTAAGGACTTAAAATGCTTGTATTCATAAAACTACAATGCATTGCTAAAAGAAATCAAAGAAGACCTAAAAAAATGGAAGAACATTCCGTGTTCATGAATAGGAAGACTAAATATTGCTAAGATGTCAGTTCTACCCAAAATGGCATACAGACTCAGTACAACCTCAATAAAAATTCCAACAGCATTTTTAAAAAGAAATGGAAAACCCAATTATAAAATTTATTTGGAAGGGTAAGGGACCTTGAATAGCCAGAAACATTTTAAAAAATAAGAAGAAAGTTGGAGGACTGTCACTTCCGGGCTTTAAATTATATTACCTAGCTACAGTAGTAAAAACAGCATGATACTAGCATAAAGATAGGCATATAGATCAATGGAACCAAATTGATGGTTCAGAAACAGACCCTCATATCTATGGTCAAGTGATTTTTGACAAGGCTGTCAAACCCTCCCAGCTGGGGCAGAACAGTCTATTCAACAAATGGTACTGGGAGAACTGGATATCCATACCCAAAAGAATGAAAGAAGATCCCTGTTTGACACTTTATACAAAAATCAAAATGGATCAAAGACCTAAATATAAAAGCTAGAACCATAAACTCCTAGAAGAAAATGTAGGGAAACATCTTCAAGACCTGGTGGTAGGTGGTGGATTCTTAAACTTTACACCAAAAACAAGAGCAATGAAAGGAAAAACCACCTCAAACTTAAACACTTTTGTGCTTACAAGGACTTTGTCAAGAAGGTGAAAAGGCAACTCACTCCATGGGAGAAAATATTTGGAAACCACAGTTTGGATAAGGGTTTGATTTCCTTGCTATATAAAGAAATCATACCCCTCAACAATAAAAAGACAAAAAACCCAGTTTAAAAATGGGCAAAGGACTTGAATAGACATTTCTCCAAGGAGGAAATACCAATGGAGAAAAAGCACATGAACAAATGTTCAATATCACTAGCTATTAAGGAAGTGTAAATCAAAAGTACAATGAGATATCATCTCACACCTCATAGAATGGCCATTATTTTAAAAAGCAGAAAGCACAAGTGCTGGATAAGATGTGGAGAAATAGGAAAACTCCTTCACTGTTGGTGGGAATGTAGAATGGTGCAGCCTCTGTGGAAGACACTTTGGCGGTTCCTCAAGAAACTAAATATAGAACTGCCATATGATCCGGCAATCTTTCTACTAGGATTATACTCAGGAGATCTGAAAACAGTGACGAGAACAGACATTTGCACACCAATGTTCATAGCGGCATTACTCACAATTGCCAAAAGATGGAAACAACCCAAGTATCCATCAACCAAAAAATGCTAAACAAAATATAATATATACATGTGATGGGATACTATGTCACTGTAAGAAGAAATGAAATTGGGACACATATGATAACATGGATGAGTTTTAAGGACATTATGCTAAGTGGAATAAGCCAGACACAAAAGGACAAACATTGTATAGTCTCCCTAATATGAACTAAATATGAAGAATAAACACATGGAGTTAAACCTAGACTGTAGGTTACTAGGAGATAGGATAAGGACTGAGAAGGGATAATGATGCTTAATGTATGTAGCATTTGCAATTAGCTTGACTATAAAAGTGTAGAAATGGATAGAGTTGATGGTAACACATTATAGTAAGTATAACTAACACGGCTGGCTATAAATGGGATTGTGGTTGAAGGGGGTAGTCTAGGGATGTAAATGTCATTTGAAAGAAAGGTGGAGAATAATCTAGGGACTGAATAACATAGTGAACCAGAAGTGGTTGAGGATTGTGGTTAATAATACAATTACAAGAATGTTCTTCTATGAACTAGAACATATGTACATCACCATTATAAAGTGGTAAGAATATAGTGATGCATGGGACAAATATAATGAATGTAACTTATGGACTATCGTTAACAGCAATATTGTAATATTCTTGCATCAATGTCAAAGATGGTACTATATCAACACTATGGGTCAATAAAAGGGATTGTGGGATTTTTTCTTTTGAACTAAGGAAAATGTTCAAAGGTTTACTGGGGCAATGACTGCACAGCTCTGTGATGAAAGTGAGAGCCACTGAGAGTCCACTTTGGATAGAATGTACAGGCATGGGATTGTATAACATAGTGAACCACGTGGTAGAAGATGGACTGTGGTTAACAGTACAATTATGAGAGTGTTCTCTCATGAGCTATAACAAATGTATAATACTAATACATAGTGTTAATAATAGGAGATGTATAGAAAAATATATGAAATGTAAGCTATGGACCATAGTTAGTGGTAATAGTCCAATCATGTTATTTCATAATCTATAACATTTGTACCACAACAATGAAGGTGTTGGTGGAGGGGTGATGTATAGGAATTCTGCACATTATGCTTGATTGTTTTGTAAGCTCACAACCTTTCTAATAAAAAATAAAATAAGTGAAAAAAATGAGGAGGATATTAAGACATTATCAGATAAACAAAAGCTGAGGGCGTGTTTTAGTTTGCCACAGGCTGCCAATGCAAAGTACCAGAAATGGGTTGGCTTTTATAAAGGGTTTTATTTAGGATAAAAGCTTACAGTTCCATGAAATGTCCAAATCAAGGCACCATCAGAGGTGCTTTCTCACCAAAGTCAGCTGCTGTTGATTCTGTTGTCTGGCCATGTGGAGAAGCAATATGGCTGCCTACCACTGCTGAGGAGGTCTCTGCCTTCCCCTCCAGAATCTACCATCTTCCAGAGCTTAGCTATGGATAACCAGACATAGGGCTTGTCTCTTACTGGGCCTCCTCTTCAGTGTCGGCTGTTTCCGCTTTCTTCCCAAGTTCAGCTGCAAGCTATCAGGCATATGGCTCATCTCTATCTGGGCCTTAGCTCTTTGAGCCTCTTGGGGGCTTCTCTCCTTGCAGCTTAGCTGTGGGCAAAACTGGAGTCCTTTCTCTAACACTGCAGGATCAAATATGGCAGCTTCCTTTCTCTCTGTGTGTGTCTTCGTTTTTATCAGAGCAAGAAGGCCAGACTCAACCTGAGTCATGCCTCACTGAAGTAGTCTGCTCAAATATGGGTCTCACACCCACAGGAATGGATTAGTTCAAAAACATAATCTTTCTTTTTTAAGGATTCATAAAATAATTTCAAACTGTCACAGTAATTCCTCACCACTAGACCTGCCCTATGCAATGCTGAAGGGAGCTCTTCAGACTGAAAGGAAAGGACACTAGACAGTGGTTCAAAGTAGCATAAAAAAACAAAGGCCTACAGTAAAGGTAACCATTTGGGTAATTACAAAGACCAGTATTATTGTATTGTATTTTTTGGCATGTAACTCCACTTTTTACTTCCTACTGGTGCTAAAATTAAATTTCATAAAAAGTAATGATAAATCTATGTTTTTAGACATATAATGTACACAGGTATAAGTGGTAAAAGTGCAAAAAAAGTGGTGGGGGAACAACAAGGGATAGGAAAAGTATATGTATGTGCTATTGAAGTTAAGTTGGTATAAAACCAAATAGGATTGTTATATATTTAGGATATTAAAATTTAATCCCATGGTAACCAAAAGGAAAATAGATGAAAAAATATATCCATATAAAAATGAGAAGGCACCCAATATGGTACAATACAAAAAAAGTATAAATATAAAAGTAGGCATTAATAAAAGTGAGGAAGAAAAGTATAAGACTTACAAAGTCTAAATAGCAAAATGGCAGAAGAAAGTCTTGTACTATCAGTTATGATATCAATGTAAATGGATTAAACCCTCCAGTCAAAAGGCAGAGATTGGAAGAATGGATAGGTAAGGATGAAAGCATGGGGAAAAAATTACTATGCAAGTAGTACCAAAAGAGAGCTGGGGTGGCTATACTAATATCAGATAAAGTAGACTTTAAGTAAAAAACAGGTTCAAGGGAAAAAGATGGTCACTATATACTGATAAAGGGAAACATTCAACAGGAAGATGTAACAATTATAAATATCTATGCAACTAATAGCAAATACTGACAGATTAGAAGGGAGAAATTGATGATTCTACATTAATAGTAGCAGACTTTAACACATTGCTCTCAATAAAGGATAGAACATCTAATCAGAAGATCAATAAGGAAGTACAGAACTTGAATGATACACTAAACCAACTAGACCTAGCAGACATATACATAGCACTGCACCCAAGGAAAACAGAATACATGTTCTTCTTGAGTGCATGTGGATCGTTTTCCAAGATAGACCATATGTTGGATCACAACATAAGTCTCAAGAAATTAAAAAATATTGAAATCATACATGTATATTCTCAAACTACAATGGAATGAAACTAGAAATCAATAACAGAGGGAGAAATGGAAAATTCACAAATATGTGGAAATTAAAAAGCATACTCTTACACAACCAATGGGTTAAACAGGAAATCAGAAGTGAAATTAGTAAATATCTTGAGGTGAATGAAAATGAAAATACAACATACCACAACTTATGAGATGCAACGAAGGCAGTGCTGAGAGGTAACTTTAGGGCTCTAAATGCTTACATTTAAAAAGAAGAAGGATGTCAAATCAGAAACCTAACCTCAAAACTGGAAGAACTAGAAAAAGAAGAGGAAACTAAACCCAAAACAAGCAGAAAGAAGGCAATAACAAAGAGTAAAGTGGAAATAAATGAAATAGAATCAACAAAATTAAAAGTTGGTTCTTTGAAAAGATCAATAAGCATCATAAACATTTATCTAGACTGACAAAAAAAGAGAGAATACAAATAAAAAATCAGAAATAGAAAGGGGGACATTATAACCAACTCCCCCCGAAATAAAAAAAGTCTCTAAGAGGATAATATGAAGAACTGTATGCTAATAAATTAGATGACCTAGACAACATGGACAAACTCTTAGAAACACACAAACTACCTACATTGACTCAAGAAGAAACAGAAGATCTCACAAAATAATTACTAATAAAGAGATTGAATCAGTAGTATAAAACTCCCCAACAAGGAAAAGTCCAGGAGAATTCTACCAAACATTCTAAGAAGATTTAACTCCAGTTCTGCTCAAAGTCTTCCAAAAAATAGAAGAGGAGAGAACACTCACTCTACGAGGCCAACATCACTCTCATAGCATAAACATATAAAGATATCACACAAAAATAAAATATCTCTTATGAATATAGATGCAAAAACCCTCAACAAAATACCAGCAAACCAAATCCAATAGCATATTAAAAGAATTATATGCCATGCTCAAGTGGGGATTATCCCCAGTATGCAAGGTGGGCTCAATATAAGAAAATCAATTACTGTAATACACTACATTAACGGAATGAAGGAAAAAAACTACATGAGCATCTCGATTGATGCAGAAAAGGCATTTGACAAAATACAGCACCTTTCTTGATAAAAACCCTTAGAAACTTAGAATAGAAGGAAAGTCCTCAACATGATAAAGGGTATATATGAAAAGCCCACAGCTACCATCTTACTTAATGGTGAAAGACTGAGAGCTTTCCCTATTAGACCAGGAACAAGACAAGGATGCCCATTGTAACCACTGTTATTCAACATTGTACCAGAAGTTCTTGCCAGAGCAATTAGGCAAGAAAAAGAAATAAGAGGCACCCATATTGGAAAGGAAGAAGTATAACTCTCCCTATTTGCAGATGATATGATCCTGTATACAGTAAATCCTGAAAATCCACAGTAAATCTCCTAGAACTAATAAATGAATTCAGCAAAGTGGCAGGGTACAAGATCAACACCCAAATATCAGTAGTGTTTCTATACATAAACAACCAACAATTGGAAGAAGAAATCAATAAAAAATTCCGTTCATAATAGCAATGAAAAGAATCAAATAATGAAGAATAAATCTAACCAAGGATGTATTGGACTTGTACACAGAAATCTACAAAACATTGCTAGAAGAAATCAAAGAAGACCTAAGTTAATGGAAGGACAGTCTGTGTTCATGGACTGGAAGTTAAATATCATTAAGATATCAATCCTACCCAAAGCAATTTTTTGATTCAATGCAATTCTATTCAAAATTCCAACAACCTGCTTTGCAGAAATGGAAAAGCCAATCATCAAATTTATATGGAAAGGTGAGGAGCTCTGAATAGCTGAAGACATCTTGAAAAAGAAGAATGAAGATGGAGGACTCACACTTCCCAATCTTACAGCTTATTACAAAGCCATAGTAATCAAAACAGTATGTTACTAGCACAAGGACAGACATAAAGACCAATGGAATAGAATTGGCAGCTCAGAAATTCACCATCACATTTATGGCCAACTGATTTTTGACAAGGTGGGGAAGACCATGCAATTGGGAAAGAGTAATCTTTTCAACAAATAGTGCTGGGAAAACTGGGTCTTCATTTGCAATAATAATAATAATAATAATAATGTGAGGAAGATTAGTATAAGAAACAAGCGAAGGCTGCTGGCCAGAACAAAGTCATCAGAACTGAGACCCAGCAAAGGACATGGCCACAAGACCCCACCTGGAAACCGCCTGAGGGAAGGCAGCTGTTACAGACATAAAACAAAGCCTTAACCCTTACAGCCAAAAACCCTGCCAAGACCCTGGCCAGGAGTTCCCATTTGAAACTCCCAGGCTCAAAAGAAGCCCCGGATAACTCCAAACAGAAAGGCGTCCCCTGAAATCTAACAGGTGAAGGTAGAAAGGCAACCAATCAGGACAGCAGATAGCTGAGATCCTTCCTTAATATGGGGGGGGAGGGGTAGGAGAGGCCTTTAAAAGACCTACCCCAGGGCCCCATGTTGTGCATCTCACCCTGTATCATGTCCACACTCAAATCTTGAGTGTGTACTCTCACTTTTTCTCATTTCTCAATAAACTCTTTACTTGCTTGCCTACCCTATGGCATGTCCTTAAATTCCTTTCTGCAATATAGCCAAGAACCTAGAAACCCAGAGCATTCCAGCAACAAAAGGAGGAGCCCTACATCATGCCATACAAACAAATAAACTCAAAATGGATCAAAGAATTTCATATAATATCTAGAACTATAAAACTTCTAGAAGAAAACATAGAGAAGCATCTTCAGGACTGTGTGTTAAGCAATGGTTTCTTAGACTTTACATCCAAAGCACAAGCAACAAAAGAAAACATAAAGGGACCTCATTAAAATTTAAAAGTTTTGTTCCTCAAAGGACTTCATCATGAAAGTAAAACTACAACCTAAACAATGGGAGAAAATATTTGGAAAACATGTGGCAGTGTGAAATTATTTTATGAATCCCAAGAAAGAGAAAGATTCTGTTTGTAAACTAATCTGTTTCTCTGGATGTAATACTCTTTGATTGTATTAAATTCAGCTGAGGGGATGTGACTTCTCTATACATGCCTTTTCTGTCCCTTTTACTTGAACCTATAGTTGGTACTAGAGTTGGTAGGTATACATCCAAGAGACTTGAATCTCTGGGCTGTCCATGTGCCAGCTGGGCCCTGAGCCTCAGCAGAGTTGCAACACCTACTCTCCAGTTCATTGGACTCACCCAGGACAACTAACAAGGAGGTGAGAATGGACAACCACCACACCAAGGAACCTAGAGAGTCTATAACTGCAAGCAAGAGAGTCCTACCCATCTGCCCCATGGGATCTAAGCCCTCTCTCAATTAGAGGCAGAGTGGGCATCACCATCCCAGAATCCTCAGGATAGGGGAATAAAATATGGACTACAGTGGACTTACTGTTATTCTACTATAGACTTATTGTGATTCTAGCAATGGAAGAAATTATATCATTGATGTGGAGACAGTGGCCACTGGAGATGCTGTAATCAGAGAGAGGGAAAAAGAGGTGTAATATGGGGGGCATTTTCAGGACTTGGAATTGACCTGAATGATAATGCAATGACAGATACAGGCCATTATATATCCTGCCATAACCTACAGAATTGAGTGGCAGAGAGTGTAAACTACAGTGTAAACTATAGTCCATGCTTAGTGGCAATGCTCCAAAATGTGTTCATTAATTCCAATGAATGTACCACACTAATGAAAGTAGTTGTTAATGGGGGAAAAGTGGGAGGTGTGGGGAGTGGGGCATGTAGGAATCCCTTATGGTTTTTTTATGTAACATTTTATGTAACCTAAGTACTTTTTAAAATAAATAAAAAATATATTTTAAAAAATAAATTCAGCTGAGGGGACTTTAATCAGATTACTTGATAAGTCACTTTAGGGCTTTTTTATTTTATTTATCTAGCAATGGAAGAAATTATAACAGTGAGGTGGAGCCAGTGGCCACTGGACACTTTCGGAGCAGGGAGGGGATGTGCAGTTGAAATACAGGGGCTTTTTCGGGATTTGGAGGTTGTCCTGAGTGCCGTTGTGGCAATGGATGTAGGCCATTTTAAATCAGCACACACCATTCAGAACTGTGTGGGAGAGAGTGTGGTCTACAATGTGAACTGTGGTCTATGGTTGATGGCAAGGCCCCAGGATGTGTAAGTCCATTGAGGGTGATGGGCCACACTTGTGGGAGATGTTTGTGTGGGATGTGGTGGGAGGTGTGGGAGGTGGGGAACATGGGAATCCCGGCAGGTTCCATGTAATATTTAGGTAATCTAAGCACCTCTTAAAAAATATATATATATAAATAACATTTTTGTAAGCAAATGCACATATATCATATATATTTATATATCATTTTACAAATAATGGTATGTATTGTGAAAATTTTGATTTTTACCCACAATAAAAAATAAATAAATTAAATAATAATAATAATAATTAAAAAATAAAGACAGATTACATAAATGATACATAAAAAATGTAGAGGATTCCCATATGCCCCACTCCCTACCCCTCCCACACTTTCACACATTAATAACATCCTTCATTAGTGTTATATATTTGTTACAATTGATGAACACATGTTGGAGCATTGCCACTAAGTGTGAATAATATTTAACATTATAGTTTAAACTCTCTTCTGCACAATTTTGTAAGTTATGACAAGATATACAATGGCCTGTATCTGTCATTGCAATGTCATTCAGGACAATTCCAATGTCCTCAAAATGCCCCCATATTACACCTGTTTTTCCCTTCTCCCTACCCTCTGAACCTCCAATATCCACTACCTCCACAACAATGGTAAAAGTTCTTCCATTGCTAGAATAACTATAAGTCTATAGTAGAATAACAGTAAGTCCATTTTTCATTCCCCAATCCTGAGAATTCTGGGGTGGTGATGCCCACTCTGTCTCTAATTGAGAGGGGCTTAGATCCCATTGGGCAGATGGATGGGACTATCTTGCTTGCAGTTGTAGACTCTCTCTGCTCCTTGGGATGGTGGTTATCCATCATCATTTCCTTGTTAGTTGTCCTGGGTGAGTCCAATGAACTGGAGAGTAAGTGTTGCAACTCTGTTGAGATTCAGGGCCCAACTGGCACATTGAAAGCCCAAATATTTGAGTCTCTTGGACATGAACTTATCAACTCTAGTACTAACTATAGGTTCAAATATAACAGGCAGAAGAACCATGTGTAGGGAAACCATAACTGAGTCCAACTCTGTCACACTGGGGAACATAAATTCCAAAGTAGGGCCCACTGAGAGGATGCCAAATTTCTGAGCTGTCAGGCATGCCTATAGTGTCTGGGTATCTCCAGAGCCCTCAGGGGCCCTGCTGTTTGAGGCAATATTTACTGTGGCCGTTAATGAGATCATGATGAGATGTGTATAAGCATAACATCTGGAATGACGTCCCGACTCACTTTGAAGATTCTTAGCCATGTAAACTCATTTGTCTTTACCCTTTTCCCCTTTTGGTCAAGGTCTTTTTCCAGTTGGTGCTTGGTAGTAATCCCTCGGTGCCAGGGAGGCTCATCCCCAGAAGTCATGTCCCATGCTGGGGGTGGGGAGGCAGGTAATGTGTTTATATGCTGAGTTTGGCTTAGAGAGAGCCCACATTGAGCAACAAGAAGGCTGTCAGGAGGTAACTCTTAGGCAGCCTATAAAACTAGGCTAAGTTTCAATTTCTAAAGTAAAGGTTCATAAGTACAGTCATCAATATTAAGGGTCCTTCAATGGTCCATCCTCCTTCACTAGTCACTGGCCCTGTACTCAGGGCATTCTTGCTATCCCATTAGAGTAAGTGGCAGACTCCCCAGGATGGGAATTGGATATTCTTTCAGTTATTGTGTGGATCTCTACCCACCGTGACAATGCCCCATGAACACTTGGACTCTTTCATATGCCTTATAGGTATGCCCCAGGTGAACCCCCTCCCCTTTAGGGCTTTTGATTGTACTACATCAGGGAGGCATGACTCAAGTTGAGTCTCCACCCCCTTGCTGGGTATGATATAAAAGGAAATACAGAGGAAGACTCACTCAGAGAGAGGAAAAAAGGAGCCAGTGTATTTGATTCTGTAATGAGAGAGAGAGAGGATTGCTTAAGTAGGAAGTCCCCAAGAGGCTAGGCCCACAGAGCAGCTCAAGAGGAGACCATCCCTGCTATATGCCTGACAGCTTACAGCTGAACTTGGGATGAGAGTAGAACAGCTGAGACTGATATAGGAGGCCCAGAAAGAGACAAACCCTATACCCGGTTACTCAAAGCTGAGCTCTGAGAGATTCTGGAGAGGAAGGCAGAGACCTCTGCAGAGATTGGTGGCCATCTTGCTTCACCGTGTGGTAACAATGCCAGGAACAACAGTAGCTGACTTTCATGGGAAAGCACCTCTTATGGTGCCTTGAGTTGGACTTTTCATGGCCTTGGAACTGTGAGCTTTTATCCCAAATAAACAACCTTTATAAAAGCCAACATATTTCTGGTACTTGGCATTGGCAGCCCTTTGACAAACTAAAATACCATATATGCAATAAAGCATTAATATTCAGAATATATAAAGAAAGTCTTCAACTTAACAACAAAAAAAGACAAAAACTCAATTAAAAAATGGGCAAAAGACTTGAACAGACATCTCTCCAAAGATATACAAATGGCCAGAAAGCACATGAAAAGATGCTCATCATCATTAAGCCATCAAAACCACAAGGACCCAGTGTAACAGGGTTAGACTCATTTATCACTTCCCTACAATGATTCTGCTACCCCTTTTATTTGAGCCTGTTAGCACCCTACCTGATAAATATGTGACTCAGAGACTTAAACCTTCAGTCTGTTCATATGCCGGTTGAGCCCTGAATCTCGGAAGAGTTGTGGCCAACACCTACTCTCCAGTTCATTGGACTCTCCCAGGACAACTAACAAAATGATGATGATGGCAAAGCCCATCCCAGAAACAGAGTATCTACAAGTATAAGCAATACAGTTCTTTCCATCTGCCCCATAAGATCTAAGCCCCCTCTCAATCTGAGGCAGAGTGGGGCATCACATCCCAAAATCCTCAAGGTTGAGGAATGAACAAACATAAGGGGGGAATGCAACCACAGACCAAAGTAAACTTATTGTAGTAATGGAAGAGCATGTAGCATTGATATAAAGATAACGGTTACCAGAGGTTCTGATGGGAGGGGGAGGGAATAATAGGTGGAACATAAGGCATTTTTAGGGCATTGGAATTAAGTGTAAACCACAATATAAACTATGCTTCAATTTTTATTCATCAATTGTAACAAACATAACCACACAATTGTAAGAAGTTATTGAGAGGGGAAGATGTGGGAGGGGGAGAGGGTGGGGTATATGGAAATCCCTTATACTTTTGATGTAACTTTTCTGTAATATAAAACTTCTTTAAAATAAAAGTTTATTCTATTTTTGAAAACTCACAATGAGACATGATTTCATTACCATATTATAATGGTTGCTATTTGAAAACTGGAAAATAAGCATTGGAGAGGATGCAGAAAAATAGGTGGCAATGTAAAATTGTGCAGCCTATGTGGAAGACAGTTTGGCAGTTCTGCAGGAAGGTAATTATAGAATTATCATATATCCCACTACTAGGTATGTATTAGTCAGCCAAAGAGGTGCTGATGCAAAATACCAGAAATTGGTTGGTCTTTATAAAGGGTATTTATTTATTGTAGAAGTTCATAGCTACCAGGCCATAAAGCATAAGTTTCTTCCCTCACCAAAGTCCATTGCCACGTGTTGGAGCAAGACAGCTGCTGACGTTTGCCAGTGTTCAGGCTTCTTGGGTTCCTCTCTTCCCAAGGCTGCGTTTCTCTCCGGGCTTAGCTCCTCTGTTTCCTCCACAAGGTCAGCTGTAGACTATGAGGCTCTCTAGGCTTTGCTTCTCTCCACAAGGCCAACTGTGAACTCTCAGGCGAATGGCTCATCTCTATCCTGGGGCCTTCTCTCCTTCCTCACCAGAACTCCAACATCAGAACTGCTCCTACACTGTTCTTTGCCGTGCCATTCATATTTGATTCCCCCACCCACCAAGGGGTGGGGCTCAACACCCTACTCTTGTGGCCCAGTTAATGCCCTAATCATAACTTAATCATGCCCGGATTAGCAGCCCAGTTTACAAGCATGATCCAATATCTATTTTTGGAATTCATAATTACATCAAACTGCCAAACTGCTACAAGGTATATACCCCCAAAGAATTGAAAGCAGGGACTCGAACAGATATTTGCACACTGATGTTCACAGTGGCATTATTCACAATTGCCAAAAGACTGAAACAACCCCCAAGTGTCCATCAACCAATGAATGGATAAATAAAATGTGGTATATACATACGGTGAAATATTATTTGGCCGTAAAAAGGAATGTAGTTCCGATACATGTGATAAAATGGATGAACTTGGAAGATATCATGTTGAGTGAAATAAGCCAGAACCAAAATGATAAATATTGTATGAACTCACTAATTTGAAACAATTAGAATAAGCAACCTCATAGAGTAAGAATCTAGAACATAGATTTTCAGAGGACAGATAGGAAAGGGAAGTTAAGGCTTAAAATGTACAGGGCTCCTATTGGGAATGATGGAAATGTTTTGGCAGTGGGTGGTGGTGCTAGTAGCACAGCATTGTGAACACAATTAACAGCACTAAAATGTCTATCTGAATGTGATTATAAGGGGGAAATGTTAGATTGTACATATGGTAACAGGATAAAAAGTCAAAGAAAGGGAAGCGGCTGTGGCTCAATCAGTAGGGCTCCCGTTTACCATAGGGGAGGCTCCGGGTTCGGTTCCCGGGGCCTCCTGGTGAAGGCAAGCCCGCCCGCACGGCGTGGTTAGCTGACCCAGCGAGCACAAGCAGCAAGGGGAGGATAAATGAATAAATAAATAAAATCTTTAAAAAAAAAAAAAAAAAAAAGTTAAAGAAAAATCTATGGAACTACATTATACAAACAGTGAGCCCTAAGTTAAGCCATGGACCTTAATTAATAGTACAATCATAAAAATGCACTAGCATCAATTGTAACTAATATTCCACACCAATGCAAGGTGTTGGTGGTGGGGTGGTATAGGGGAAATCCTGTATTTTATGCATGATTGCTCTGTAAGCCCACAACTTTTCTAAAAAAGAAAAACAAAACACCAAATTACCAATATTTTTAATTTTCTATTTTTCTTCCATTCAAATCTTCTATGACTACGTATTCAGAGGACAAATAATAAATATTAATAAAAGAAAAACACCTAGAGGACACTTAAATCCTTAAAGGGGTTTAGGTGTGTCTGGGCCCACCACATAGCCTGATTCCCGTGTCAGTGGCTGCTAGAAATGTCTACATGGCTGGATCCCTAGAGGCCCCAACAGATTGAGCTCCCTAAACTCTCTCTCCCTCTCCTCCTTTGCCTGCAACATAACTAGGAGGATCTCCCCCTTCATCGAATAGCAAGGGGGTGGGGTGGGGAGAAGGCGCTGCACATACTTCCCCAGGAAGAGGGGAATTCCAACGAACCATCCCATCAGTGCCAGTGCATTGGTTTGGAAGCCACACAAGTAGCTTCTGCGCTGGGTTTGAGGGGAACCAACATGGAGGAGCAGAAAAGCTGCCTGGTATAAAACCCACCAGGGCACCCAGGAGAAGGTGTGTTTCTGAGCAGGGAAACCTGAGCAGAAAAACTGGGTTCCTTCTTGAAGGGAAAGCACCAAGAAGGTGGGGTTTGGAATCTCCCTGACCTGAGCAGTTTGCTATGGGGCCTTATGCCCTCCTCATTTAAATAACAGGGATAATAACCATGTCCCAGGACTGTTAGTTAAATGGCTTGTTATTTCAGCCCTAGTCCAGCCTGAACTTTCTTAAGGCATGCATGCTTCTTCCCTCCACACAGCCCTGCCTCACAAGCAGGCAAGCCACCCCTTCCCTCAGCAGGGTCTGGAATGTGCCTTCAAGCAGACCCAGGGCCAGGAGAGACCAGCAGGGAGGGTGTGTACAGTTAAGTTCCCACCTCCCCCAGGGAGGCCAAGGTCAGGGCCTTGGACAGCCTCATGACTGCCCGTCTGGGCTCCACAATGGCACAGGAAAGACTAGCTGCAGCAGAGAGCCCCGGGGTTTTGTATGCGGTACTTTTGGCCCAGCATAGAGGCATTGTGCAAACCAAACAAATATTAACAGCATTCTTGGCCTTGAGCTCAAAAGACTTGGCGTTCCTCTGCCTCCCCCCAGCTGATGCCTTCCCTGTTGCTCAGGCCAGAATCCATCTGAGAGGGCATTCCTTGGTTTCTCTCTTTTCCCTCACCCCCACCCCACATCAGCAAGCCCCAGACCTTCGGTTTTCTCAGGGAACCCTCTCCTTCCCATTGCCCAGGAGACAGGCTCTTTTTCCTGGACAACCGAATACTCCCCCCCCCCCCCCGTTCTCCTCCCCCACTTCCGCGATGCCTACCCCAGGCCACAGCAGCAAAGGGAATCTTTTCAAATTACAGAGTTGAAAACCAACACACTTGGAATGTAGCAAAGGTTTACCCTTCATTTAAAAGAATATCTACCCTAAGGGCGGTGGTCCACAGGCTCTTTAGTGGTTGGCCCTGGTCTCTCTGTGTGGAACCTCATTTCCCACACTCTCCTTTGCTCTGTGCTCATGGTCCTTCTCTTTCTCAGACTAAGCTGAGCTCCTCTCCTCCTGCAGGTGTCCCTTAGCTGAAGACTTGGGGTATTGTTCTCCTTGCCAGGTCCTGGCAGAACTGCCTGCCCACCCACCTGAAGTTAGAGTCACCTCGTTGGCTTCCTCCATATCTGTTGCTTATTCGATTGTCTTTTCTCTTGGGCCACCACGACAGCTCGGTTGCCAGGTGTACTGTCTCAGCCGAGTGTCGGCCACAGAGTAGATGCCCAGGAGACACTTGTTAAACGACCACTGAATATAGCAGAAAAGGTCTGACCTGATACCAGAGAGCCAAGCAGCCCTCTCCAACTCTCCAGGACACAGTGTCACAGAGGGGTCCAGAGTGGATGCCCACATGTGGCCTCAAGGCTGGCTCAGAGCCCCGGGAAATTCTCATGGGAAACTGGAGCATTGAGCCCCAGGACAGAAAGTGTCCAGCATTTCCTTTCTGGGCTATGTGTATTTCACCTGTCCTGGTTCACTCAGCTCAATGGTTCGCTGAGCACCTACTACATGCCAGGCAGCATTCAAGGCAGTGAGGATTCAGCAGTGAACAAAATGGAGTCCCTGCTCTCCAGTGGGGGAGTAAGACCCCACACAAGTGAGCAAACCCAGGTGGGAGGAAATACAGACTGGGATGCAAGTGAACAGGTGCTGTGACAGAGGGATACACCCCCAGTTGGAGGTGGTGGCAGGGTGTTCAGGCAAGTTTCTCGTGCTCTCCACACCAGTGTCCACATCTGTGAAATGGGCTGATGACCATGTCTCTCCCATAGGGCACTGTCAAAGCCTAAATCAGGTCCATCCCTGCTCTGCTCAAAACCCTGTAGTGGTTCCTCTTCCCACTCCCATCAAGAACCAAGGCCCTGGGTAACTGCCCCAGCCCCAACTCTGCACCCCCAGCCCTCTGAACTCATCCCCTCCCATTGTACCCCCAACTCCCTCCAGGTGTTCTGCTGCTCCTCAGCAGGCCAGACGGCATGGTGGGGTGGGGGATGCATGGAACAATCGCCATTCACATGTGGATCTCATCCAGGGCCCCGGGACCAGCTCTCTGATTCTCTCTCTCTCTCTCTCTCTCTCTCTCTCTCTCTCTCTCTCTCTCTCCCCCTTTCTCTCTTTAGGGCACAGGGCAGTTGAGTGCAGCCACAGGCGCATTCAGAGTGACTTTTCTAGTGCTGTCAGCAAGTATACCCGGAGACCTTACTGAGAGTGACTTCCCCATCCAAGCAGGACCATCTAAGGGAAGCGCCCAGGGCCCCTACACTTTCAACAGGTAAGGACTCTCACAAGGGGCTTTATGTCGGCCATAAAGTAGTTAGCAGTGACCACCTTTGCCTTAGATAAACTAGCAAGCTTCCTGCAGAGATACACAGTTTCCTTTCTTCCCTTCTTTCTTTTCCCCATTCCCTTCCTTTTTTCCCCCTCAAAATATTTATCAAGCACCTCCTCTATGCAAACACCAGGTGGGAGACAGCATGGAGGGAGCTACAAGGGTTAACAACCAATTTTAAAATGGGGCAGAATAAAATGGGGGCTAAGAATGAGGACAGGCTCGAGGCTGCGGGTGTCCAGAAGACCTGATTTCATTTCAGCCACGAGGCCAGGGAAGGTTTCATCGTGGAGGTGGCCCTTGCGCTATGTTTTGAGAGGAAAACAGAATTCCAAGAACAGAGAAGGGCCAGGGTTGGCCTCTCTGGGCCAAATCCTGGCTGTCCTCCTGCGTGGGGAATCTTGGTCCAGGAGGGAAATAGGGCAGAGGGTGTGGTGGGGTTGGGAAGAACAATGCCAGAAAAACAACCTATAGACCCGTCCTTGGCAGGGGACAGAAGCCACTGGGGAAGTGATTTCTATTGTTTCTATTTCCTCCTTGAGGGGCTGCTTGAGAGGAGGCTGCTTGCCTGAGAGATCTTGAGAGCTCCTTAGAAGGTCAAGAGGGAGACAGAATAGGAAACTGCCTCATTAAAGAGAAGAGTAAGCAATGATCAAACAAAAGGAGATGCGATTTTGTAAGACGCAGGCTGCAAGATATTCTTCAGACTCAGAGCACGGAGGCACCAGCGAAGCATCCACTTCAACCTCATTGTTTTACAGATAAAAGATGCACAGGTCCAGAGACGTGTAGTGACTGGATCCAGGTCACACAGCCGACTGCTTTCCTACTCCCAATATTGTGCTCAGATTACTTTCTGAGGCTGAAAGCAGGCAAAAAGAGAAGATATTTCTTCCCTGCTGGGTTGGCAGAGGATGATTCCAAGCTCCCATCCCAGGCAGGACATCCTCATGGCCCAAGGTCCCAGGCAAGGGACTGCTGCTACACCACTCCCTGGCCTTGGAGACCCACGTCCAGCCATGACACTTCCCTGCCCACCAGCCTCCAAGGCTCTGAGTCATAGGATGTCAACCAGGCCTGGCTGTGGTCCTGGTCAAGCAGGAGAGCACGCAGGCTGTGGTCACACGGGAAGGCATCTCCCCTGTAAACTCAGGCAGAGGCCACTGCCCTCTCCCCACCGGCCCATTCCAACCACACTGTCACTCAGTTTTCTCCCACAGTTGGGCTTCTGCACATGTTATTCTCACTGCCCCAAATTACTCTTCCTCTCCCACCCCAACCACTCCCTCTGCCTGGGCAACTCCCACTCATCCTGCAGGTCCCAGCTTTGACAGCACTTCCTTTTGGGAAGCTTTCCTTGGCTGCCCATCCGGGCTCCCCACCAAACTCCCCTTGATCCCTGCATTTACTCTCATCATAGCAGATTACAATTTCCTGACACTATACCATAGACTAGAAGTTCCCTCAAAGCCACCACTTTACTTTGTTTATTCTCGAAATAAGAATAACAACACAATGATACATGTGAGACTCTTTCCGTGGGTCTCTTCCTGATAACTCTGTGAAGTGATAAAGTTATTCCCATTTTTCGGATGGGCAAACTGATCCAGAGAGATTGAGCGTCTTGCCCTAGGTCCCACAGGTAATGATTCACACAGTAATACACCACCCAGACCCACCTTCCTGGAAGGACTCTGCCCCGGCTGCTGAGGCGTTGGCAGCTAAGGGCCTGCCTAAGGATTGCCTCAGCTGCAGAAAGCTGCCTCGTCTGAGATCGTGCCCTTCCCAGGGCAGCCCACATCCAACGACTGATCAAAGTGGGGATATAAAGGCCAGATCCTCCCGGCACAAGGCCAGACAATCCCGAAGGGCCCTTCTAGCTTTGCAGCTTAGCGTGGGGTGGGCTGAAGCCTTTGTTGGGCTTGCACTGTAGCTCAACATCTCCCTCCAAGTCCTGCTTCCTTCTCCTTGGGTGTTGATCCCAAAGGCACCCCTTAATAATCACCCTGTCTGCCGCCTGTGCCAGTCACTCTGACACCAGGGCACACAGCACAACCACTCCGTTCTATGGCATCCTTATAAAGCAGCCCTGGCATCTGGCCCAGCGTGGGCACACAACAGAGGTACAAAACCTGCTTGAGTAAACGAATGAATATCCAAATGAACGGACTCTTTGGGTGATTAAGGAAATTGCATCTTTGCCCCCTAGATTCCCATAATCGTTGTTATCAAGATAGTTGGTTTTGCCAGCACATTTACAGCACGTGATGATGACATGATGGCCCCTTCTGATTCTCATCACTGCTTGGTCATCCTCAGAAAGCTCTGAGCACGAGGGATTTGGCCGGTCTTCTGCACCCCCACATTACAGCTACAGCTAGTTTGGGTAACCCAGAAGCAAGGCCAGCAGGCAAGCCTGAACCAGGTTTGGGGCTAAAAGTCAAGGTCCTTCCCATCTGGGGTGGCTGGAAGAGATTACAGGCTATAAACAAACACTTTCAGCCACCCGGAGACCACCCCCTTGGGATAAATTATTCTTTTTAGTTGTCTGCAGCCCTGGATTCTCTCTCTCCTCTTGCTCTTGAGCTACCATTCCACCCTCACCAACCTCAGCTCCTCTGAGGCTCCAGCCATGTTGTTTTCAAGAAAAGGGAAAGCTCAATTTCTAATCCAGATCATGAATGAACAGGCTGCTTGCAGCAGATATCCGGTGAGTTTAGGGGCAGGAAAGGAAAACGCCAATGGATAGAGGAGGCAGGTCTGGTCCTCTCCTCTCCCTTCCACCTCTGGCCGGCTCCCTCCCTCCCACTCTCCCCACCCCTTCCTCAGCACTGAGGTCTCAGGCCTTTTTCTTTCCCTCCCACAGGCTAGGGTCAAATCAAGTGCTGACTTTCAGCCAGGAGCTACAAATTAGATTCTCAATACACTTCCTATCACTGAATCTTCCAAATAAGCTTCTGAAGCAGATACTCTTTGCTCTACTTTGCAAACAAAACTGAAATCCAAAGTTGAGGAATCTGTGCAAGGTCAGAGAGTTAGAGGGTTTGAAGCCAAGTTGTCTGGTGCCAACACTGTTGCAGATGGCTTCCTGCTGCCCCCAGGGCTCTGGGAGGTGGCCCTGGGGTCCCTGGGGTGAACAATGGAGGATTGGCTACATGGGAACAGTTACCAGTCAATGGGGATAGTAACTATAGCTGATGAAATCACACCAGGAAGTGTGGCAAAATAAAGTAAATTCAACCCTCCTGATTTAAGGCGACAGATCCCTTCCCTGGCCCAGCCCCCTGACTCCCCTCATGCCTTGATCGTGGCAAATCACAGCTAAGCAATCTTGAAGCAGGCTAGTAAGATAGGGAATCAATAGACAGATCTGGAACCTGGCAAGAAGTCCACGTGGATATCGATACCCCCAAGATGGCTGCTGGAAGACCCTCATGAGATTTTCTGCCATCCAAAATGAGATTTCCAGAGATTCCCAGGAGAAGCCCCAGATATTCTCCAGGGACATTATCATTGGGCCCACCTGGGGGATTGATGGGTGGGGTAATCAGTCAAAACAGCAAAAAGCTGGGACTCCTCCCATGCCATTAGCAAGGGGTGGAATAATTAATGGTTTAAAAAGCAAGCACAGTTCACATCGTAGACCACACTCTCTCCCACACAGTTCTGAGTGGTGTGTGCTGATTTAAAATGGCCTACATCAGTTGCCACAACGGTACTCAGGACAACCTCCAAATCCCAAAGAAGCCCCTGTATTTCAACTGCTCGTCCCCTCCCTGCCCCAAAAGTGTCAAGTGGCCACTGGCTCCACCTCATTGTTATAATTTCTTCCATTGCTAGAATCACCATATGTGTATGTTTGTGTGGGATGTGGTGGGAGGTGTGGGAGGTGGGCAACATGGGAATCCCAGTGGGTTCTGTGTAATATTTTGGGTAATCTAAGCACCTCTTAAAATATATTTATATATATATAAATAACATTTTTATAAGCAAATGCACATATATGCATATATATTTATATATCATTTTACAAAAAAAAAAAAAAGCAAGCACAAAGGTCAAATCTCCCTCTCTCTCCCTCCCTCTCTTTCTCTCTCTCTCTGCTTTCAACCCCTGCTCTTGCCTTCTGCACCCTGCTCTTGCCATGCCCCCCCCCACGGATCAACATGCAAGTAAAACCTGGGCATTTATAATCTATAATGGGAAATTGTAGTCTGTAAATCAGCCCTCTTTATCAGTCTTCAGCCCCTTACTCTCTACTGGGGACCCATGATCTATTATTTTCTCCCATTTCTCTTCCCTCCCCACCATAATAAATTACTGGCCTAACTAAGCCAATGTGCTCTTGAAATTCATTTCTGCAGCATAGTCAAGAACCTAGACAAAACCCAGTAACAATCTCAGCATCTTGGAAATTGAGTGCATAAGAGGTAGGTTTTGGAGAAGTCTTTCTGACTAAGGTAGATCACAATATTTCCATCAGGAATGCAGGTTGGATGGGATTACGTTTAAATCTTCCTTCTTCCCATTGACCCTGTAGGAAATGGAAATAAGAGAGGCAGCCGAAACTGGCAGATAGAGCATAGACTTGAGGTCTTTTTTTTTTTTTTTTTTTTAAAGATTTTATTTATTTATTTATCTATCCCGCCTTGCTGCTTGTGCTCGCTGTGTCCATTTGCTGTGCGCTTTTCTGTGTCTGCTTGTCTCCCTTTGTTGGGTCGTCCTGCTGCACCAGCTCACCGTGCTACGTGGGCCGGCTCGCCTTCACCAGGAGGCCCCTGGAATCGAACCCAGGGCCTCCCATATGGTAAACAGGAGCCCCATCGATTGAGCCACAGCCGCTTCCCAGACCTGAGGTCTTGTTTCATGAATTCCCCAACTTCCCTGAGCTTCGTTTTTCTCATCTGTAAAACAAAGATCATAATAACAGTACCTACCTCATCAATATTGCTATTGAGAATGAAAGGAAAGAGAATTAGATAAAACGATGTTGTGTAGGCACGAGTGCCTGGGTACCCAGTAGATGCTTCATGATCCTGGTTCTTGTCTCTGATCCTATGGGCAACAGAACTGTGAGTAGAGGAAGCAGGCAGGATGGGGGCTGTGGGGATTAGATGGAAGACTCACTGATTTATTGAAACAAAAACAGGGAAAGACAAACAAATTCAAGTCTGATTTTGTATGGAAGAATGTTGGCTATGAAGAAAGTCCATGATTAACTTATATACCTTTTTCTCCTTTACTCTCTTAAGGACTCACAATACACAATCATCATCAGCTCAGTAAGTGGCCACTTGTTGTTAAAAGGAAACTCTCCACACCCTGGTCACCGTGGGCTGGGTGTTAATAAAACCTAAAAAGAACATATGCATGTGAAGTGCTTCTCCAATGGGTGGGCCACTCCCCCCCCCCCCCAACAAGTGTTATTTCACCACTTTCTACCTCGGCAGCAATTCTAAACACCTCTCATAGGAGGGCCAAAGACCAGAAATGATTCACCTGTTTTTACTGAAAAAAGCAAGTGGACATGCTTTACCCTGGAATTTTTTTTTTTTTTTTTTGTACCGGGAGGTCCCGGGTATCGAACCCAGGTCCCTCCATATGGGAGACAGACGCCCAACCATTTGAGCCACATCCGTCCCCTACCCTGGAATTTAAAGCCCAAGTGAAAGGAGCATTGGCTCTGTTTCTGCGGAGTATTTTGGCCCCAACTTTTATTTCTAGCTTGAACGAGGCATATTTGCTTACAGTCCTGTCAACAGGTTATGCAAGAGGAATCACCTGAAAAACACCTTTTAAAAAAGCAAAGCCAATCCTCAAAGTGTTGGATTCTGATCTTATTTTTGTCTTTAGATGGAGCTGAAGGGTGGAAGGCACCAAGCCAGCTGGGCCTGAGATTTGACCTGAGGCTTCCATTACCTAAAACTTTGTCCCTACCCTAACCCCCTCCCTCCTCCCCTCTGCTCACTCCCCACCCCCCACCCCCACCCCCAGCAATGTGCATCTGGCACTGCTCTGTGTAGATCTGAAGAGATCTCCTTTTCCCTTTGGGTCGTTTGGCTCAAAAACAATCTTATTAAAAATAAAAAAAAATCCCATGGATTATTTATTTTTTTCTTACATTTCCCTAAGAACGATCACGTGGGTTTGAGATTTACTCAGGAACCATCTGGGCTTTTGGCAAAATGATGGGGCCTCTCAAATGCAGCTGTTACTGGGATGCTGATGTAGCCATGGGTTAAGAATTAACAAATAATTATGACTAGTAAATCATTATATAGATGCCTTCATATTATAAAATAGCACAAGGTTAATACCTGAAATTACTGACACTAGCTACAGAGGCCCCGCCCCTCTAGACAGCTCACTCTAGACTTAACCTCACCCTTGTGTATGCTTACTATCAGGATGGTAAAACCGCTCCACTGTCCTGTTTAATATCCATATGGAAAACTTGTGACTGGCCTTTACTCTGTACTTTCCTATCTCATAACCTTGATCTCTGAAAATGATTGTAACTTCCCCCTGGTTTGGGTCCACCCTCAGATTGTTCAACCCTTTAATGTTTATTAATGAAAGAACCTGTGTGCAGCTCCACCCCAGTTATTCATTAGCACCCTGATGTTACAAAATATTAGAATTTCTGCAGATCAGGGAGGCAGTCTTTGGGCCTTCTTTGCTTGTGCAACCAGATAAACTTTTTCTCTGTGTGAAACCCTGGTGTCTCAGAAATTAGCTTTAAAGATGCATCAGGAGAAAAGAACCCACTTTTGCTCCATATCGCTGAGAGCATTTTTTCCCTTTAGCTTTGTGAGTAAATTGATTATAAAATAAGCTTACAGGGAGATCTAGAGAATGTTCAAATCACTTTGGGGATAATGACATCACAAAGTTAAATTCAGTGTATCTTTAATCTGGCAGACTCGGGAGGCTGGAAAAAGACATCCTGGGTGCAAAACCCACCACAGTTGTCTAAACCTAAAACTGCAATGACAACTTCCTAGTCCATAAGCATTTTTGGCTGAGGGCACTGTCTTGCGCGGGATGACCATTGGAGGCTGCTGGAGAAAGTATAAGATCTGCAATGAGGAGGTCTGAGTTCAAGTTCTGCTTTGGGGTGCTTATTTCTTGGTCAAGAAAGCCTCAGGGGTACTCTGACAAGGCACAGGAGCTGAGCAGAGGGACAGCAGGGCCATTCCAAGGTAGCTGGAGAGGTGGAGTCCCCTTGCTTCTTTTTGCTTTGTTGTAAGCCTAACAGCAGTTTGGGTCCCCTGGACTCCCACCCCACCTGGGCAGATGATCTGGTGACTGCCCAGGACCACTCACTCCTCCTGCACCTTCCCCATAACCGAGACCTCTTACCTTGCTTCTGTGAGGATTCAGTGAGCGAGCATGTTCCACGTGCCCAGCATGGGCCTGGCACCTTGCAGGCCCCAATTCCTTCCCTTGACACAGTGCTTTCCTCGTAGGGCCAGGATTTCTCAGCCCAGACTAGTGAACAGCTCTACCAGATTCTTCTCAGCTGCTTTTAGAAAATGTGGCTCTTTGGCCCCATGTCAGATCCTGCAAATCCAAACAGGAGGCTCTAGAAATCTTCATTTTCAACAAACATATGCACTGAGGCCACCTGCACACTGAAGCCAGGTCTGCCAAGCTGCTAGAAGACTGCCCTCCTTTAACAGCCAAGATGGAGCTGCCAGGTGAGTTGGGGCTTCCCTCCCTCAAGCTCCCCATGGAGCTCCCAGGGGAATCGCTTCCAATGGAACCATTTGCTGAAGGAAGTTCTCAGCTTTGGGTGGATCCTCCAGGAATCTCCCTTCGAAGGGGTAAAAAAAAAAAACTTCATACACAGACACATTAAACAAATTAGGGAGTTTTATTTACATAATAGAATAAGCAAAGGAAATACAAAAGCCTCTAGGTCAAACGGGTAAAGGAAAAGCTCTAAAACTCAGTTCTCAGTAGGGTGTGGGCCCTGAAATGAACATAAAGAAAAGGCAAAATCATGGCTAGAGTTCAAATTCTTAAGCTCAATGAACTGAGTAAGAGGAAAACATCAGTGTCCCAGTGCCCCGGGGTCGGGGAAATAGCTGCTCAGGCTGAGCCACAGCTTGAAGAAGTTAATATTCTGTACACATGAACCTGACGCCCAGGCCAATCTCTGGGAGGTTGTGATTTTTGAAGTTTCTGGGTTAATTCTTAACCAGACTTTAAGAATTTCAGGGCCAAATATGCTTGTCCTCACAGTTTCTCCAATTTGGGGGGAAGGAAAAAAAAAGTCTTCCTTGGACACTCTCCCAGGCAAGGAAAACCCTCAACAGATCTCTCCTTTCCCTGGTTCCCACTTGGATTTCCCAAGAAGACCATATGGGCTTCTTTGGTGGTCACCAGCTTCACTGGTTAGCTGGTGTCCTCCTAGCACAGCCCAGGCTCCTCCCTCCTGGTATTGTATGTTATTTGTTTTAGCAGACAGGAGACTAAGACACTTGTTAACTATGCTTTGCTTTTTCTTCCATTTACCACTTTTCTTCTCCCTGACTCCAAGTTTTGCCAGGCAAGCTATAATTATCTTAGAAGTATAAAAATGAGCCATTATCAAATGCCATCATTTGAGCTAAAACAAGATCATTGGTTTTCTCCTTTCCTCATAAATATTAATGTTGCAGGAATTGGGTCCAAGTTCATCTTCAGCAAGAGCCTCCAGAAAGTGAAGCTGAGTCTAGCTTCAGAGCTACCACTTTCTCCTCCACCCTATTCCTTTTTCTGTCTCTCTCTGTCTTCCCATGTTCTCTACTTCCCACCTGGATGGACCTGATCTGCAGAGAACAAGAGTTGAGGTCTCCCTTGCATGCTACCATATCTGCAGACTGGTCAGCAGCAACCAATTTGGACTTCTGGCTATTTGGGAATCAAAGTCAGAACTGTTGCCCTAATGTGGGGGTTGACAGAAGAACTGCCTCTTCATTACACCTCCCTGACCCATGGTTCAAATGGTAGCCCATGGGTCACCCTTGGTGGGTGTCAGGTCCTGGGCTCACTCCCATGCTAATCTTTGAATTCAGGTGAGTTGAGGTCAAACTGGGCAGTGCAGAGAGGAAAAGATGCTCCAAAGACAGCCCGTGTGAGCTCACCCAGCCTCTTCTGGCCCCTCTCTAGAAGGCCTGGCCCTCCTAAGGCTCCCCAACATGGGTAATCCAGAGCTGGCTCCTGTACTTCTACTTCTCACTTTCCAACATCCTTCTCACCTGCCTGCTACTTCCTGGTTCCTTCTCTAAATCACACATTCATTTCCAGTGTCATGTCCTTCTGTCTCTATCTTGGACCCTCTGCCTCAAGACAAACCACCATTTGTCAGCTTGGCCTAGAGGAGTTGGGCAGCAGTCAGGGGTGAGCTGAGGCTGCTTGGCAGGCTGGGTCAAGAGGCCCATCCCCTCAGCCTGCCCAGAGCGGGCGCTGGAGCTGCTGCACGGGAGTTGGGGCAGTCACAAACATGTGGCTAGGCCCACCTGGGCTGGACTGGGCACAACAAACCAGCCCCCCAGCCTGCATCTGAACCTGCTGTTACACCCTCCCTTGCTGTCAGCTGCACATAGTCAGAGATGGGTAAAAATGGCAAACCTTATCTGCTTTAAACAGTCATGACACATCCGTCAACACTGTTCAAAGTAACATAGCCTTCAAAGAGAATTTTCTTTCCTTCCTTCTTCTCAAGCCTGTAATTAAAATCCTCATGACAAAGGGCTAGGGATGGGAGGGGTGGAGGAAGGAGATGGAGAATGGCTTCAGAAATAAACAGCTCCTTTGCTGCCCTCAGAACCAAGGCAGCCAAGGGCTGTGAGTGCCTGGTCAACCTGTGACCTCTCCAGGAGAATCTATCACATCATGTTACTTTAGGTCAAATCCTTCTTTTCCCTTCATATCCCCTATGCATACCCACCCAACAGTGCTCTCGTTTGCCAAGTGTTCTCCTGCACCCACCTCTCTTATGCCGTCATATGAAGGCTCAGGCTTTGGCAAACTCACTCTTAGAGCAAACCTAACCTTGGCCTAGTCCTCTGTGGGACTGTCCATCAGATCCACATGTATCCAAGAGGTGTGAAAAGCTCAGCAGATGGGGGCAGGGATGACTCATTCACAACGTTCATCCAATTTGATAAAGAAAGATTTTTTTTTTCCATCCAAGTATTTTGTGGGTTCGCGTCTGAAGTGTTCTTGGATTCATCCTGCTCCCTGAGCAGACTGCCACTTCATCTGTGTGGCCCCTACCCCGGCAGCTCCCACTAGCGGACGAAGGACACCACGCTGGTGGCTACTCCAAAGGGAGCCGAGTAGGCGGCTGCGAATCCCTGCAGGCCGATGACAAGGTAGCGGCATCCTTTGGCGATGAACTTCCCAACGTTCTAGATTTAGGAACAGAAGAGAAAAGCAATGGATTAGGTTAGGCAACTTTTTCATCCCTCATATACGATGGTGACGTACATAAAGAATCATTATGTCTAGGGAGTGGATGTGGCTCAAGCGGCTGAGCGCCTTCTTCCCACATGGGAGGTCCCGGGTTCAGCTCCTGGTGCCTCTTAAAAGCAAACAACAACAACAAAAAACAAGCAAACAAATGAAAAAACCAACTCAGGGAGCAGATGTGGCTCAGTGGTTGAGCACCGGTTTCCCACATCCAAGGTCCCGGGTTCAATCCCCAGGCCCGGTACTTAAAAAAAAAAAAAAAAAAAGAATCATTATGCCTCATTCTCCAAAGGAGAATTTGCAAGTTACCATGTTTCACATCTCTGGTGTTTCCATGCCCACCCCCAGCATAAGAACATGTGGGGTGTCTCAAAGCAGACACATCACCTTGCAAGATAATTCAGGGCATTTTGAAAACAGCAACGAGGCTGCTAGTTCTAAAATCAAAGCAGTTTGGGTCATCCGAAACTCTCCTTCATTCATCTTAATTAAAAGTCCACCATCCTCCCTCTACCTCAGGGACATAGTCCTATCTGAATATGTCCTTTTTTAGTCTTCTGCTGTTTTCTAACTGTTGTATCCACATAAGTCCTGTGTTTCTAATACAATTATAAGCTTCTTGAGGGTAAGGACTGGGCCATGCCTTCTTGGTATCTATTCTTCCTCCCCCGGTGCCAGACAGCGGATGGACAAAGGATGCAAATGGAATTGACAAGAAAAATTAAGAGCAGCCATGACTAACATTTATTGTACTATTGCCTCCTGGTCTTCTCCCCACCCCCACATTACATCATCATTCTCCATGACCTGGATCTTACCACACACACCTTGTCTCTCAGCTATTTGACCTCCAGTTCCAATAACCAGGTGGACTGGTTTCACTTAAAATTCCTGATCACAGTCACAAACACAGCCCAGAAAACCTACTATAACTCTTCAGTAGGCTTTCTCCCTCTCCCAGATGACTATTTTATACCTTTTCCTTTCTCCTCTAGTCTCCTCACTCCCAACACACAGACATATTCACTGTCTCCACAACCTCATTAGATGATCCCACTTTACCTTTCAATTAAAAAAAAAAAAACAGAAGTCATCAGTAAACTCATTCACCTTTTCATCACTAAGTCTACAAACCCACCTGCCCCTGGCTTCTCCCACCAGTCTCGTGTTACGATGGAGAAAATGGACCTCTTCCCCAAGGCCACTCATTCTCTTCACCCTCACCTTTCCTTTGGCTTCCTCCTCTCCAGCATGACCATTCTCTTCCTCTCTATCAGATCATTCCCATTAGCTTACACAGATGCTCAGGAATCACCTTGACTCCTTATGCTTCTCAGTTACTGCCTCAGGTCTCTGCTCCTCTTTATGCCAAACCCAATGGAAAGAACAGTCCACACATGCTGCCTCTGCTTCCTCACTGCTTAGTCCCTCTTATTCCTTTGTCACAGTCATTTGCGGCCTCCATCCTGCCTGATCCAATGGATGCTTTTCTGTCTTCCCCCTCCTTGACTTCTCCACAGCATTTCACACATCTCATGAAATAATCATTTGGACTCTTTGACACCATATTCTCTTGGTTCTCCCCTATCTACAGCCAGCTCGTCTTCCACCTTTGCTGGATTATCCCTTCTATCAAATTTTTATATGTTGAAGTTCTTCAGTACTCTGTCCTGTGCCTTCCCCTCCCTCCCTCCCTCCCTCCCTCCCTTGCCTACAATCTCTCCTTAGGTGGTCTTGTCTATTTTCCTATATTTCCTGTATGCCAAATTGATATCTTAGGCTCAGGCTCAAATTTTCAGCCCTCTACCTGAGGTTTCCACTTTCTGAGATACCCCATGGTCCCCTGGCTTGCATTCTTCCTTGCTGCACCAAGCAAAAAAAAACCCGACGTCAACTGGCTACTGATATATTCCTGGTGGTCTTTGGCTGTCAGGCTTCAGCAGGAAGAAAGCACAGAAGAGTTACATTTATCCAAGATTATACAGTTGGTAAGAGGCAGAGCTGAAGTTCAAGCCCAAGAAATCTCACCTCAGAGCCCGTGCCCTTAACCCCCGTATGATACTACCTTTCTTTAACGAAGGTAGTTTGTACCCCTGTACTTGGGCCTGGGCTTGAATTTCAGCTCCACCCATATTAACTTTCCTTAGCCTCAGGATTCACCTATAAAATGAGAAAGTTATTCAGCAACCTTCTAGTTGGGTTGTTAGGAGATTTGAATGAGTCTATGGAAGGAAAGCACTTAAAACCACCTGGTACAAAGTGCAGGCAGTATAAGTACCCCCCAAAAGTCAGTTATTATAAAATAACATTTGCTTCTTTTTATTACATAGTAATTTAGGTTTGTCGTGGTAATATATAAATCCAAGATATTGTGTTACCTGCTCAAAAAAGTTCCTTGAGAGCATGATTTCTTGCTCTAAACCAGAAATCTGTACTTTAGAGTCCCCCACAACCAGACAACGAGGGCAGGACTTTGTTGTGCTCATTGCTTTATCTGCAGCATCTAGAAAGCACCTGGCTATCTCTTTGGGTGCCCCTCAGGCTAAAAGAGGAGCCTTGGGACACCCAGGCAACCTCTGTCTTCTCCAGATAGTGTGCTGCTGCAACACCTACTCAAAGAGACACGGGATTGCACAAAAATGTGTGTGTATGTGGGGGGTAGTATTGCCAAAAGAAACATTTCTATATATTCATGCTAGGAATCACTGGGAGAAATGTTACTTGTATTTTTGGAACAATAATTCAAAAATTTGTTTTCAAGGAGCAAATATAACCATCAAAAGAGATACTTCACAAACAATGCCACTACAAACATGGGTGGCCTATATTAAACATGACTTTTTTGGTATTTCTACATCCATCATTCTCAGCCTGTTATTTTAAAAACTGCTTGTCATTTCATCCTTGCGATTTAGGGAAAAAAAAAAAAAAACCTACTAAAATAGCTCCTTAACTGAAACACTGTCAAAACACAGGTTTGAGAAATGTGGTGCAAAGAAATGTAAAGCATCTATCAAAGTGTCATTTGCGGGAGCAGATTTTGGAGTAGACCTTCCAAGTGAACTCTCTCAGAGGGGCGGTGGGGCATGGGGGACTGAGATGAGCGAAATAATGACCTTCAAAGATGTCTCCGTCCTACTCCCCAGCACCTGGGAATATGTTACCTTATATGGCAAAAGAGATTTTGCAGGTATGATTAAATCAAGGACCTTGAGATGCGGAGAGTATTCTGGCTCACCCAGGGGAGCCCAATGTAATCACAAGGGTCCTTATCAGAGGGAGGGAGGAGGAGTGGGAGTCAGACAAAGCCTTGCCCTAACAGAAGCAGAGGGGCAGAGAGAAAGGACGTGAATATGCCATGCTGCTGACTTTGAAGCTGGAGGAAGGGGGCCACCAGCCCCGGGACACAGGCAGCCTTTGGACACTGAAAGGGCCAAGAAACGGACTGTCCCTTGGAGCATTTAGAGGGAACCAATGACATTGAAATTGATTTTGGGCTTCTAGGTCCCAGGACTGTCAGAATACATTGGACTTGTTCTAAGTCATTATGTCTTAGCAGCCCCAGGAAACCAGTACAGGGAGGGAAGATTTCTGGGGGTTTCTCAGTTTCTTTTTTTATTTTTTGTTTTTTAACTTTTTATTTTGATATAATTTCAAATGTACAGGACAGTTGCAAAAATAATACAAAACCCATACAAAGAACTCCGACATATCCCCCACTCAGATACTCAGAATCTACCAGCTTTTAACCTTTTTTCACATTTGCTTTAACACCCTATCTATCATTTTCTAAACTGAAAGTAGGTTGTATACATAAATCTCCTTGAATATTTAATAGTTCCATGTATATTTCCTTGGAACAAAGATATTCACTTATATAATTACATTAAGTACAGTTATTTAGTTCAAGAAACTTAAAGTGATATAAAGTTTACAATCCACATCTTATTTTTTCCTGTTCCAATAATGACCTTTTGGGCCTTTTCTCCTCCACTATTAGCTCCATTTTAGGATCATGTGTTGCATTTAATTGTCATTGTCTTTCCCCACCCCCTTCTTTTTCTTTATTATTATTATTTTTAAAAAGAAGCTTTATATTACATAAATGTTACATCAAAAATATAGGGGATTGGGAGGCGGCTGTGGCTCAATCAGTGGGGCTCCCGTTTGCCATATGGGAGGCCCCGGGTTTGGTTCCCGGGGCCTCCTGGTGAGGGCGGGCCCGCCCGCACGGTGTGGTTGGCTGGCCCGGCGAGCACAGGCAGCAAGGGGGGGATAAATGAATAAATAAATAAAAATCTTTAAAAAATATATATATATATATAGGGGATGCCCATATATCTTACCCCTTACCCCTCCCACCTCAGTTTCAACTAATCCCAGATGATACCAGAGATTCCTTCCCCTCCAGCTTCAAAAAGGAAACCAGCTCTGAACAAACACCACATTCCACTGGGTGCAAAGATCAGGTGTGATCTTTGCCTTTTTCTCTGGGTGTGAAATTTTGTAGAGACCTAGGCACAAACGTGAAGAAGCTGACTTTTTTTTTTCTAGATTAGAGCTCATTAAAAGCCAATCAGGGGGCGGATGTGGCTCAAATGGTTGGGCAACCATCTCCCATATGGAGGGACCTGGGTTCGATCCCTGGGACCTTGGGGAAAAAAAAAAAAAAAGAAAAAGCCAATCAGACATGGGGAAATTACAACCAATGTAACTTATGGATGACAGTTAACAGTAATATTGTAATATTTTTGCAGCAATGGCAAAAAAGATATTGTATCAATTCTAAGGGACAATAGTAGGGTATTAGGGGTTATGGGAATTTTCCTTCAGGTGTAACAAAAACGTTCTAAAATTGGCTAAGGTGATGACAGCACAACTCTGTGATGAAAATGAGAGCCACTAAGTGTACATTTTGAATGGATTGTACAAAGCATGGGACTGTATAACACAGGGAATCTAGTGGTGGATGATGGGCTCTGGTTAACAGGACAACTATGAGAATGTTCTCTCATGAACTATAATAAATGTATAATACTAATACAGGGTGTTAATAGTCAGCTGGGTTGGGGGGAAAAATACACCAAAGATAAGACATGGGCTATAGTTAGTAGTAATATTTTGACGATGCTCTTTCATAGTTTGTAACAAATGTCTTGCAACAATGCAAGGTGTTGGTGGTGGGGTGATGTGTGGGAGCCCTGTATGATATTATGCATGTTTGTTTTGCAAGTTCACAACTTTTACTATACACCTATTGTTTATGTATATTCATGTATGAATGATATACTTCAATAAAAAATTTTTTAAATGAAAAAAAAAAAAAAAAAGCCAATCAAAAAAGAAAGTCAAACTGAGTCTCTGTTCCATCCCCTGGGATATTAGCAGCAGACGGTCACGCCAGGCACCTTTACAAGGATCAACTCCTTTACTCCTCACAACCCTATGAATATCATCCCGTGCTACAGATGAGGAAACTGAGGCGAAGAGGGGTGAGTAGTGCCCATGGTCACACAGCCAGTAGTGGCAGGGCAGGGCAGCCATGTGTCCCGTCCCCTGCCCCCCCCCCCCCCCCCCCGCTGAGAACGTGGGCTGTTTGTCTTCCTTTTGACTAAAGGTTGTTCCACATCTATACTCTCCCTCTTCAACCCTCCAGGCTGCCGGGTTAACAAAACGTAAATGCTGTTCTCTGTCCACAGCTCTCACCGTGTTTCTCAGAAGTGCCTCTTATTTTAGCTAAGTTTGGGGGGCTGCTCTTTCCTCCTTTACCCCAACTGCTGCTGCTGAGGCAGGGGCCAAGCGGACCTCCCGAACCCCAGCACTGCTGCTTTCTAACTATATGGTCTTAGCAAGGGACTTAACGTCCTTGAACTCCATTGTCCTTCAGTGTAAAATGGGGGTAATAACAGCTTTCCAAGGTTGTTGAGCCCCCTCAGAGCATTGAGCCTGCACTCGGGACCTGGGGAGAGCACAGCAAGCGTAATTCCTCTCCCATTCCTCGGTCCCAGGACACAGCCCTTTAACAACAAATAAAGCCCCCCGTGCACAAGTATCATTACCTACAGATCAACCGGGCACTGACCACTACGTGTTCCAGGTGCACGGCCCTCCGCACCCAGAGCCACCTTGGTTTTGCAACCAGCACTGGAGGTATCTGGTTGGGGCCACCAGGAGCAGGAGGGGAGTTTGCCTCCATCCTTTTCCTAGGAGCCTCTTCTACATTTTCACATTTCACAAATAGAAGCAGGGAGACGCTTGGGTGAAGGACTGGAAAATTTAACATACGAAAAGGAACTTTAATCACCCCCTCCTGGAAGGAAAAGCCATTCCTTAATAAAGTGGATCTGTTTGCACTGGGCCCAAGTAAGATATAATTTTACCTGGTGACTAAAGGAGGTAAAATCACCTCCCCCTACTTCAAGCCCATCCTTGGCTGTTCTCATGGGTTTTCAGCAAAGAGGGATGAGCTATTTTCTTCCTCCATGTTAGAGCCTGGCCACCCTCTTGGACGCCTCAAAAGAAGTGGATACTGAAATCAATCTTCCTAAGGCCAGAAAGGGCACGTCTCACCCTAACACGACAACGTCCTCTCACTTGCTCTCCTTGGTCTCTTGAACAGGTGAGTAACGCTCTCATGCTTTCACGAGTCCATACCTTGGCTTGTGCTGTCCCTAAGCCTTGGATGCCACTGCTTTGTCAGGTGAAATTTTAACTCATCCTTCTGCCTCCAGTTTTCATGTCACTGTGGATGCAAAACCTTCTCTGACTTTCCAGCCCACGAGCCCTATGCCGGGCTGGTCCAGGCTGGTGGCCCAGCCACATCAGCAAGGACACATGTCCCCCAGGGAGGCTGTGGATGCTCGTATTTGAATCTCTAGTGCTTAGCACCATGCCCGGCACATAGTAAGTACCCAAAATACATCTCCAAGTGCCAGTCCCTGAGCGGAAATTTCTACACTATCAGTTCACCAGCTAAGAGGCAAGTGATAGCTTCTTTGTGCTCATCTGGGACAGAGAAGAGAGATGACTCGTCCAAAGATGACCCTAAGCCCAACACTCCCAACTTTTTAAGTTTTTATTAATAGATTTTACCAATGTCTGCTTCGGTACTGCTCCAAAAGTTGCTGACACATCTTTAAAGAGGATCATAAGCCTGAGCTCCTAGGTGTGGAGATTAAACTGGCTTCAGGTATGATAAGAGGCCACTGGATGTCACAGATAACTGGACAAGAAAGTAGGTGAGGCAGTGGCCTCTGGCCAGGACATAACGAGCACTGTGATTTCTCTTCTGGGTGGCCTTGTCCAGCCTGAGGGAGCAGGGGCAGCAGTCCAGGTACGCTCATGCTGAGGCACCTGGGGTCCTGTCTTTGGGCTTTCATTTCTGAGGAAGATACTGCCATTTTATCCCATTCTCCCATTCTCTCTCTCTCTCTCACCCCTCCAAGGCAAAACGTTAAGTATGTTTGCTGGCACCTTAGTCCAGAGAGCTGTCTAGAAGAGAAAAGGTGACTCAACAAGTGCTTAGGTGTGCATTTGTTGAGCTCCCGGCTCTGGAAACAACCGTGGGGGTATTTATAGGGACTAAGCCAAACAGTTCTCAGTTAGAGGGAAGCAGAAATCCTGGGCTGCAACCCCTGCTTTCCAGCTGGGTCAGCCTCTCCGGGTCACCTAACTACGCTGAAGCCTCAGCATTCCCATCTGTAAAATGGTAACACTGATTCCTGTGCTGCCCACATTATAAGACTGCTGGGATGGGAAAACGAAAGCGCCCCTTGACAGTGTCATTCACCCGCCACCAGCGGGGTGGGAGGTAGAGAGGCGGCCCAGGAGACCCCGTGACTAAGTCTCTATCATTGCTTGCAGCCCACTTCTTCCCTCACTTCCCTGCTCACGCACTGAAGTGTTTTAAGGGATGTAACAGCGAATACCGGCGAGGGAGTGCAGGCTGGAGGTCTGATGCGGGACGCGGCTGCAGCCCAGGGAAGCTAAGCCAAGTGGGACAGTCGGTGCATCAGGAATCCCCGGGGTGGGAGAAGCCCCCAAACCCGGACCGGGGTGCGCAGGGCCCTACCTTGCCGTACTTCTTTAGCCTCTTGCGGTGCCTCCTCGCCTTCTCCTCCGGCGCGCGCTCCTCCAGCGGCTCGTAGCGCTCGGGGAGGAGGGCGAGGTGCACCCTCCGCGCGCTCCGAGGCCCTGGGTGCCGCCCGTCCGCCCCGCTCGCCGCCGCCTCGGCATTCTCGTCCTCGCCCTCCAGGTGCTCCAGGATGACGGCCGCCTCCTCGTCCCCCGCCGTGCGCCCACGCCCTCGGGGCCCGCGGCACGGGAAGCTGCCGGCCGCCTTGCTTCGGAGCCTGGCGCCCGCCGGCATGATGCCACCACGCCTCTGGCGAAGGTCGGCGCGTGAAGACACCAACCTCTGCTCGGTGCGGGCTCCTGCACCTGAGACTCTCGCCCCGGCCGGGACAGCGAGGGGTGGGTGGGGGTGAGGGTGCGGGCCTGGAGTCGCAGCGCCCCCTGGCCGTGGGGCCCGCGCGCTCAGCCCGCAGCGCACCGCTTGTGAGGGACACCCGGACAACTCAACGGACAGTGAACGGAGAAAACACGATCGACTACGCTCGCCACGCAGAAATGCACTCAAAATAACGAGACTCCATTTGTCCACGTTAAATAAGGCAGAGGTGATAATAATAAGGATTGTACTTGGGGCTGGTGAGGGCATGGCGAGGTGGCTGGATGATACAGCATTCATGAGAGTGCAAGTTGGTGGCAAGCTTTTGGGAAAGCAATCTGGGAATATTTATCAGGGGTCCTAAAAAAATGTCCACACCTTTCTAGGCACCTATCCTCGAAAAAGTATTTAGAAATTCAAAGTAGTGTGCCCAGGGTGTTCGTAACAGTGAAAAAGTAAAGTAAATCCAGATGGGCAGCTTGTGGGATAATCATCAAAATCACCACTTTCAAGAATGTCACTCTGGTAGATAGGCAATCGCAGTGTACTGTGAATCTCAATTTGCCTGAGACCTTATTTTCTTTAGTGGATAAATGTCTTTGAATTCTGAGAAGCTTAGAACCAAGTATAGGAATGGACTATTAATGCCATATTTTAATATTATTAGCCTTTGTTATATGTTTAAGAATAAAATTTGAATATATTGGTATAAGTACATAAAATATTTGTGGTCATTTAGCATATTAGAATATTAAAAATAGCTTTGTGGTTCCAACATAAAATGTGTGATTAAGTAAATTAAAAGGGATATGAAAGCTCTTTCTCTTCAATGAGGCAGATGAGAAGCAGACACAGAGATGCAGATATTTGTGAAGAAAATCATCGCACTTGAAGCCAAGCCCAGTGACCCCATGGAGAACATCAAAGTAAAAATCCAGGACAAGACAGGCATCCTGGCTGATCAACAGTGTCTAAGTTTGTGTTTGTTTTTTTTTTTTTTTTAAACTGGTGATTGAACCCAGGACCTTGTATATGGGAAGCAGGCGCTCAACCACTGAGCTACATCCACTCCCCAATAAGAGTCAATTTTTTGTTTGTTTGTTTGTTTGTTTTTAGGAGGTACCGGGGATTGAACCCAGGATCTAGTACCTGGAAGCAGGTGCTCAACCAGGAGCTACATCTGCTCCCCAGTGTCTGAGGTTTTGCTGGCAAACTGCTAGAGGACAGCTGCATCCTCTTAGACTAGGACACCCAGAAAGAGGCCACATTGCCCCAGGAGCTTCATCTGGGGGTGGCACCATCGACCTTCCTTCTGCCAGCTGGTTCAGGAGGCACTGCCGCAAGCATCAGGCTGGCTGCAGCCCAGTGCTACCAGATGCCCGAAGATGAAGCCACACTAACAGCCTGCACCCCAAGAGGTCAAGTAAGGGCCTTTCTTCACAGCTCCTCGGCCTCCCACCTGGAGGCTTCCTTCCTGAGCCCCATGGCCCTGAGAAGCCAATAAAGTTTCCCTTCCATCGACTGAAGCAGTAACAATAACAAAAGATGTACGAGAACAAGTATAATTTACCATATTTATAAGGATTATATAGTCTTGTTACATAATTGAGGATCTTGAAATGCAAGTCAAATATATTAAGCTTGTAAAAGTCATTTAAAATGTTTAAGAGAATTAAAACGAGTAGTCTGAGTTCCCCTACAGTGATTGTTAAAGTTTATTGGGTTAGTAAATAGAATAAAACACATTGTAAATTGAATTTAAAAAGTTAAAGGAAACTAGATTTGTGGATTTCTAACTTTACTAAAGCAACTATTAATTTATAAACAAAAGGAGACTCTAACAGTCCTGTTACTGTGTACAAAACTAACCTCAAGGACCCCCAGAATGCAAAACAAAGGTGGAATGTCCATGGGGTCTAAAATGTGGCTTTGTACGTACAAAATACTATCCAAATATCATGACAATGATTAGCTTGCCTACTAAAGACAACACTTGGACACTTGGACAATTGAAAATTGATTCCCAGATTAAGTCTGTAAAACCCCAAGTAGCAAACATAGTCTCAATTTATATAATCTCAAATTTTATAGTGTCCAATTACTATTCAGAAACATTCACTTGATGTAAAGTTAATCCTTTTTAAGGCCATGTGTGCTTACATGTTTGTGTGTGTGTTTGGTGGGGGGATGGCAACAAGTTTCTCCTTTGTTTCCCCCCCACCGCATGTTTCTCCATTTCCCAGGCTTGCAAACTGGTCTCTGACCTTTCCCAGGGCCAAAACGGAGAAGAGGGCAGAAAACCTCCTTTATTGATACTTCCAGTGATGCTGTCTCACCTCTGGGCCTGAGTGAAGCTGGTACTTTCCTTAGTTCTTTAGGAGCTCCCACTGGGAAAATTCAAATGTCCTCTAATCCCCTAGGCTGTGGTCCATTCCCGGCATTCCTAATCTGAGCCTTGTATGCTCTTCTAGATGGCTGCATGGATTTCCCATAGGAAATTCAGTGAGTCCAAATCACTGGAAGGGCTGGGAGTCTTGTAGGCTAGGCCTCCTCCAGTGTAACTCCTAAAACAAGCTCACAGAGCTGTCATTTCTTCATAGGGGCATGGCGAAACCCCTACGGGAACTCTTGACTGCTGTGACACACCACCGTAGCTGCCATGGTGGGGTCCTCCATGGTGCACACAGTTAGACTCCCAGTAATGCCTGCTAGATCTGTACTAGCAAAACACAGACGACCTCTGTCCCATTTCTAGATGTCCATGAGATTAGGGAACAGACCCTGGCATTCTGGCACAGAAAAACCCAACACCTTCAGGATGATGTGTGCCAGCAGAAACAGCAAAAATAGCAGGGGCATGTCTTCCATGCCACTTCTGCCTTCCAAAGCTCTCCAGATGCTTCTGATTAGTTTAAGCTACTTGTTGAATTTCCTCCAATACCCAAGGGACTCTGGAACATACTGTTGTCATCTCTTAGCTTCTGCCCACTAGAAGGAGGGTAGAGAGGATGCTGAGTGTCAATCCATAATATCTATTACCAGCCTGCAGGAAACTCTCTTTACAGTTAAGAATTTGTAGACTACCTTCCAAAAGAGCTAGGACATTGGAGAGCTAAGTTTCATGAACATATATGACCAGTTATTGAGTGAAAAATAGATATATACTAAGAGACCTCAGTCTTAAAAATAATTGCTAATTTGGAATAATTTCCGTAGAAACAGTTACAGATGTTTAATTGAAAATATGAAGTTTCCATTTGTAGACAAATAAAGCTTTTATGTTTTCATCTTTAATTTAGTAATATATGAGTGAATTTGGAAAGGAAGGGAGGAAGGAAGGAAGGGAGGGATGGGGGAAGGAAGAAGAAACGGATGGAGAGAAAGAAAGGAAAAAAGAAAAAGAAAGCAAGAGAACATCTGTATGGACCTGAAATTTTATGAATTGGTGGTGTTAGAAACTATTAGTTTTTTTTAATAGGACAGTCTTAAGCTCAAGACAAAATATATAATTGGAGTGGATAAGAACTGATTATTAACCATGAAACAAATAGAAGAACAAGCTTAATTTTCCAAAGATTACAACTTTAGGGGTTGGAAATGGGGAGAAGTTTTGAACTACGGGTAAGCCTTGGTTTTTGAACAGCCCCAAAAGGGAGGATAGCAAATAAACAACCACTCTTCTTAGGTTAAAAATGTTATTTTTAATTTGGGGCTTTCTGTAATAAATACCTCTTTAGTTCAAAAATAGATATAACAGAAAGGGGAAATTTAACATATTTAAATTTTTAAGACAGTATTTTTAAAAATTTATATATCTATTTTAATCACGCAGGCCCCACAGAATGCAAAATTAGGAATTTCAGACATGACACATTTTTATTTCATGTAAGGGGTGGATTTCTGCAACCAAAGATAAAGAGCAAAGACTAGAGGTAAATACAGTTTAAAGATTGGTTTGCTGAAAAAAGATGTTGTAGCTGAAATTTGCTACAACTATAAAATAAGAGACTCTCATATACTGTTTCTCCTGGAATCTGAAACATTTAAAAAAGTTTGTTTTGTCTTTCCCAGAGAGAGCAAGCTGGCTCCTGTGTCTTGCCACTACGATGAGGGGTCGACAGTTCAGAGTCTACCAAGAGGTGGCTGAGCTGGTGCTGGGCTGGGCCACAGCTTTAAGTAGATTGAGTTCACCTCTGGTTAGCCCACACTTTAAACTTTCGTGCCATCACTGAGCAGGGTCTGCAATCTTTGATCTTGTCAGTATTTGAGCTGGAGGGGATTGGAGTACAGCTTCAGACAGTTTTTGTTCTCCTTTGGATTCAACTCCCAAAGGACCCTGGAATCATGGGACTGCATACATTTTCTCTGCTCTCTGGTGTTTTCTCCACTGTGGCTTTCTCAGCAAAATTCTGGGGGGTCAGAACATTGAAAGATTTGTTTATTTTCTATTTGGGACTCTTCTGGATTCCAATCGGTCCTGCCAGCATGCACTCTAACTAAAATCTTGGCTGGTTTCTTCTCACCTCTTAAGAGTCAGTCTTTCATTGCAAGCCTACTTTTCTGCCCGTCTGCCCTCAGATTAGGCACTTGTCCAGATATGGAAATGGTTGTGGCTTGCTGTCACCCATGAAAGACTTGTCCCTTTCTGGAATTCGGTTCACCAAGGCCTCCTTGCTTCCACCACTTTTTAATTTTTTAAATTTTTACTAAAAAAAAAAATAAAAATAAAAAAAAAATATATATATATAATAAGATGCTTAGATTACATAAATGCCACACAAAAATTACAGGAATTCCCATGTTTCACACCTCCCACACCTCCCATAACATCCCACATAAACATCTCTCATTAGTGTGGCACATCACCTGCAATGGATATACACATCCTGGGGCCTTTCTACCAAGCACGGACCATAGTTCACATTTTAGACCACACCTTCTCCCACACAGTTCTGCATGTTATGTGCTGATGTAAAATGCCCTATATCTGTCATTGTAATGTTACTCAGGATAATTCCCAAGTCCTGAAAAAGCCCTTGTATTACAACTGCCCATCCCTGCCCTGCCCCCAAAGCATCCAGTGGCCACTGGCTCCACCTCACTGTTGTAATTTCTTCCATTGCTTGAATCACATTATGTCTACAACAGAATACCATTAAGTCCACTCTAGTCTATAGCTCTTCCCCCAGTCCTGAGGAGTTTGGGATGGTGGTGTCCACTCCACCTCCAAGTGAGGGAGGGCTTATATCCCATGGATACGGTGGATGGGATTATCCTGCCTGCAGCTGCAGACTCTCTCCATTCCCTGGGATGGCCATTGTCCATCATCATCTCCTCACTAGGTGACTTGGGGCTTCCACCACTTTTTTTTTTTTTTAAAGATTTTTATTTATTTATTCATTTATCCCCCCCTTGCTGCTTGTGCTCGCTGGGTCAGCTAACCACGCCGTGCGGGCGGGCTTGCCTTCACCAGGAGGCCCCGGGAACCGAACCCGGGGCCTCCCATATGGTAAACGGGAGCCCTACTGATTGAGCCACAGCCGCTTCCCCTTCCACCACTTTTAACAGCACCATGTGTGCCTGCGTTATCAGCGGATGGAGAAAGTCTTTTGAAACATTCTACATCAGAAGCAGAAGTCTCCTGGAGATAAAGTTTGAAAGCATAATATCTAACACTTAAAACAATTCTTTAACAGAATAATAGAATTATATCATTTTTGGTAATATTTATCCAAAAGCCTCTGAAGATTTGGAAAACTACTGAGCTATCTATCCTTAATAATAGAGTAAAAAATATATGTGCATAGAATTAGGACCTTATGAGTTAAATGAATATTTCTGGCAAAACCTGAAAAACCCTGCATTGGTATGTATTTTTCCTTGCTAACAGTATGTCCTTCTAAGATCTTTTTTGTTTTTTCTTTTTCTTTTGACATTCCCTGAGAAGTAGATTAAGATAGAAAACAATAATATGGAAAAACTACTTAGGTTTACATATATATTATAAAACTAATTAAATAATTATTATAATTTAGACCTGTAGTTTGATACCACATACTTAGCATGATATATTGAATGGTAAGGGAATGCTATATGACAAAGAAAAGAAAACTTGAAGTTCAAGGAGAAAAAGAAGGTATATTGAAATTCTTCCATATTAGGAAAGGATTTAATACAGTTAAAATTTAATTGGATACATGCATGCAACTATAGATTCTAAATATATTAATAGAAATTGAATCCAGAAGTCAGAATGGGTTTGTCCAGCTAGCATGCACATATCTAAATCTTGCACATATAAATGTGCAATGGAGTCATTGTAAGAGAGCTAGTGACTAAATGAAATTCTTGTACAGTCCTTTGAATATTGAGCTGTTGGAGTATTTCCATTTATCTTATAAAGTGAACAGGCAAAATTGACTTCCCCTCTTGCCAATGACGGAATACAGCCACTAAGGAGAAAGTAGAAGCTAAAAACCTAAGAACTCAGAACTGTCAAATGCTGACCCCTGCAAAATGAAAATGAGCTGAAACATTTGGACAGAACCCACAGAGTGAGGGATTATTTCAAACTATTCAACCAACATAATTTTACTCTATATCCTCATGGTGCACTCTGAGGACAAAGGCAAGTGCAAATCAAAATTTGAACTTCATTTAGTTAGTTTTTATTTATTAGTAGTATTAATACGGGCACTGTTTTGGCCCTATTTCTTGTATTGGCAAGTAAAAGACATTATGTTAGCTCTGTTATGAATTAAGAGTTTCAGGCTGACCATTACCTGACTCTTTGGTTATAAAAGAAAAGGAGGCACAGAGTTTGAATAAAGGATTAAGAATTTAAATATTACAGATGTGAAGCAATAGTAGGACTAAATTGGAAATAGCTATGAACTTATTATATATGTATTTGTTTGTGTGTGTGTATATATATATACATTTTCTCCCCCAAGCTCTGTCCACTGAAATGCCCTACAAGTCATCAAGTCATGCCATCCCAGAGCCACAAAGGCATATACATGCATAGTTATCTGGCTAGTTACTAACTAGTGCTCATAGTTTGGATTCTACTATCAATTTCCATTGAAATGAATCGGGGCATAGAGAATTGGCTGACTGCATGTCTGGGACTGGAAGCTGCAGCGTGGGCCTGCCACATCTGGCTGCCAGAGAGCAATGAATCTTCACATTTGCGTGTGAGGGAGCCAATGGAATGGAATTAAGGTGTCTTCGTAGTCAGAGGTAAAGACATTTAAAAAACTTGAGTGAACCAAAAAAGTACAAAACCCAACTGTATTAGCCTCAAATACATGAGTAGGCAGAAGGAATAAGATTATACTATTAGTTGAATCAAAGGACTGGGAGTCATAGCTGACCTTTGAACTGGCAAATGCTTCCTTTTCCTCTTCCAGGGACAGCTTCCAGAGGCGTTAAAAATGGCCCAGCGTTTGACATACCATCGTAGGCTATCCTGCAATACTACTTCCAATAAAATTAGGCTGTCCCAGACCCCTGATAATAGAATTGTTTACCTTTATACCAAGAAGGTTGGGAAAGCACCAAACTCTGCATGTGGTGTGTGCCCAGGCCGACTTCGGGGGGTTTGTGCTGTGGGACCTGAAGTTCTTATGAGGTTATCTAAACAAAAAACATGTCAGCAGAGCCTATAGTGGTTCCATGTGTGTTAAATGTGTCCATGACAGAATCAAGTGTGCTTTCCTGATTGAGGAGCAGAAAATCGTTGTGAAAGTGTTGAAAGCACAAGCACAGAGTCAGAAAGCTAAATAAAAAAATATGGAGCTTTTTTGAGAAATAAAAATCATAGACTTGTTGTAAAAAAAAAAAAAAAAAAAAGGACTGTGGGCCATGAGACCCACAGCTTTGGGGGCATTGGAGCGCCTATGGTATAGGTGGGTCCATTTGGGACACACTTTCTTGGATGGTAAGACCCAAGCACCTCATCCTGGACAGAGGTTTTCTCTGACCTCTAGTGGTTCTTTCTGGTAGTGACAGGAGCTAACAACTATTTTCAATGGTCAAAAAGTTTAAAAGAAGTGGTGTAGCGTTTCTGTACATACCCAGTCAGTATGGCAGCATGAATTACCCTTACACTGACCAGAATCTTTGATTGAGAAATGAATTATTAACTTAAATGCAGCTTGATAGACTAACTCTTTCTAAAATTGGGTCCACAAAGAAAAATGTGAAAGTTGTTAGTAGTAATAATGGAAAACATTATTGGAAAGCATTAGCAGAACAGCAGACTGGGATTCTAGAAGCCTTTCACAAGACTTACATATATATTGTAATCTGTGTTTACATATGTATATATCTTTGAACACAATTTACTCATCAGGGAAAGGAGGGTATGAATGTAATGATTTCTCAGGCCACATCTGAGAACACAAAGTATAGAGGAGTTTAAAACTCTGTGCCACTTTATCAGTTCAGATACAGTTTTCTCTACATAACAAATCTCCATAGTTAAGTAAAATCCCTTTAACAAACAGGATTATATTTTTAAAAGAAGGAGGTTAAAGAAAACATTATGGCTCAAGTTTTAGATCCCATTCTGTATGTAACTTCTGAAGTCAAAGTACTTGGATTTATCCATTCTTTCTGGGACCTTTAGAACAGCTGAGAAAAAAAGACTTATGCCTGCTGTAAGATTATTTTGGGGTCACTTAATATTTAAATAATAAGAATGCCTTTTTATGGAAAATTTAAATTTTGTGTAATATTCATTATCATTTAATGAGAAGGAGGACTGCAAAGAGAGCTGTAGGGAACGTGAAAGACAGGACTGTCTTTTAAAAGAGAACAGAGATCATGTTGATCGTTGTGAAACTGAAATGCCTTCAGAGAAGAATTTCGAACTTCATGTTTACAGCACTTGTCAGGTATTCTTTCGGAAAGTCACCCAAACACAAAGAAGTTTGGAATCACCTTCCTTGCAAAGACTAAATGATGCCATAGGAACTGAATTTTATCTGCTAAATTTAGAAAACAACAGTGATTCTCAAGAATCTACGTCTGCCTAGGGTGAGGTCATAGCTCCTATAAGCTGGAGTTATTTCTGTCCTTTGTTTTAAAGCCAAATCTGTAACAACAGATTTGGTGCTGGTAAGGGTGGCTGAGGATGCTCCTGGGGAGAAAGATGATGAGAGAAAACACCAAGAAGAGGATGAGGTCTTGGCACGCGGGCCCTGTGCTGCACGTTGGTCGGTTTGGGGCTGTTGTTGTCATTTAGGATTGTTAAATCTTTGATCTGATCAAGGAGGACTCCTGTACAAATCCGTTACCTCCTACCCCACACCCACCCCTCCAACTGCTCCAAAACAGTGACGGTGGGGTGGTGGCACCATTGGTGGGAGCTGCGCGAGGCATGCGGAAATGAACAGCCTCTGTTCAAGGGGGCTGTGAGGCAAAGCCATCTTCTGGGAAAAGGCAACTTAAGACTGGGAAGTGGAGGGAAAGTTCTGTGCAGAGATGAGTGGGACAGGGGGTGCTCACCTTGGAGCGGGTTTCCAGAGCCCTGGAGAGAGGACTGGAACAAAGCAGGGTATTGAGAAAATGAGTCTGAGGGGGCAAAGCACAGGATAGCATCAGGAGGGAGTTGGCCTGATGAAGGTCAGAGCACGGGCTGAAACAGACTTTCAAAAATACAAAGGGAGCTTTACAGTTTGTTCAGAACATAAGGAACCAAGAGATTTCTGCTAGGGAACAGGTTGACATTATGTTGAACTATGACTATGGCCAGTCTGACAAGGGTGTCAGGGACAAGTTAATAATCTGGTACTTTAAAAAAAACTACAGTGTTAAAATATCTGTTTATTATTTAGAGGTATCACTGAACACTGGGGGATGGACAGGAGATGCCAACAAATGCACACAATGTACTTTAAAAAACTAGAATGGCACATATACTGGACTTTCAATAAAAGGCAAATTGTTGATTGGCTGTTACACAAACATATCCCTGAGGGTGTCTCATCTCTCCTTCCTTCATCTTGGCCCCTTATCAAAGCATTCTTTCCAACCACACTTTTCTAAGAGGAAATTCTCATAAATATAATTTTCTCCATCTCCTTACATTTCAGTGATGTCTTGGTCCCTCTTATAACTGGACCATCTATAAGCTGGTGGTTCTTGTGACACAGGCAAGAAAATTCTCAGTTAGATTTTTGTCTTTTCTCTCAAGGAAAATTATTTTCAGACTTCGGGGATAGAATATAAACATGGTTAAGAGGAAATAAAAAATAAAACTTTTTACAAAATATCCAGATACTTGAAGGAATTTACTAAGGAGTAATAATGGAAGTATGTATAGATTTAGTTACATGTACATTCACGGTAAGGTTTTGATATCAAAAATTGGGGGACATGGAGTGCATGTGGCTCAAGCAGTTGGGCAGCTGCCTCCCGTATGGGAGATCCCAGGTTCGATACCCAGTGCCTCCTAAAGAAGATGAGCAGATGCAACGAGCTGATGCAATGAGCAGACACAGTGAGCAGGCACAGTAGCAGACAAAGAGCACACAGAGGAAGGAGTCATCTTGGGCGGGGGGGAATTGGGGTAAAAATCAAAATGCCCAAAAAAGAGCATATTAAGTAAATACATTATGATATCTTATGGAATGTCATAAAGCCATTAAAAATATTTTAAAACAATAGAGTCTTATTGAGCTAAACTTTAATGGACAGCCAGGAGGTGGTGGCCAGCAGCAGTGAGCAAAACTTCACCCCTTCCACTCTAACACATTTCTTCCTTTATATATTACATACACACATGCACATATATATGTATGTGTATGTATGTATATATATTTGTATATGTGAATGTAAGTATATTTCCATAAAAGAACTCATTGGGGAAAAAAAATTCCACTGCTTAAATTAAAAAAGCTTGAGAAGACTTTTGAAAAATAATGATGATATAGAAAGAGGCCCATAAGATTTTTTTAAAAGATTTTAAAAATTTATTTCTCCACACCCCCTCATTGTTTGCATTTGCTGTGTCTGTTTTTTGTTGTGTGCTCATCTTCTTTTTAGAAGGCACTAGGAACCAAATCTGGGACCTCCTATGTGAGAGGGAGGTGCCTAATCACTTGAGCCACCTCCGCTCCCTGCTTTGTTGTGTCTGTCATTATGTTTTCCTCCATGCTGCTCCAGCCTATCATGTCAGCTCGCTGTCTTGCTCGTTTTCTTTAGGAGGCACTGGGAACTGAACCTGGGACCTCCTATGTGGCAGGTGGGAGATCAATTGCTTGAGCCACATCTGCTTCCGGTTCACAAGATCTTAAGTGAAAAAAGTGTGTTGTAAAATAGTGTTGTAGTGGGATGTTGTGGGAGGTGTGGGAAGTGGGAACATGGGAATCCTTGTAATTTTTGTGTAACATTTATGTAATCTAAGCATCTTTTAAAATATAAATAAATAAATAAATTAATTAATTAAAAAAAATAGTGTTGTAAAACAGTAAGTTCAACTCTCATTTTGTAAATTATATACAGAATTTCTCACAGAAATAGACTGGAGGATATATAGCAAAATATTAAGAGTGTTTTCTGGATAGTGAGATGTTTGACTTTTTTTCTCCTTTTGGCTTACCTATATTTTCTAAATTTTCATTGAACATGTGTCATATTATATGTAAAAGTAAAAAAGATTTTATTTTTTTAAAATGGAAGAAAAGAGTATAAGATTTTTAAAAAAATTGCTATCCTTAACTATTTTTATGACCCCTGGCTGGAAAAGTAACATTCAAGGGCACTGAAAATATTCAGAGAATAAAATCTGAATTCCTTGGAAAAACTGAGCAAAACAGAAGAAGTACCAAAGACCACAAAAACAGGTAAATGTTGATCTGCAGAAAAATTTTTGGAAGGAAAATACAAGTAATTATTAGGAATTAACATGAGTGCACTCAGAAAAAAATGATACCAGATAAGCTTTTCTATTTCTCCCCTTCTCTTTGCCCTCCCCTTCCTCCTCTCCTCTCCCTTTCTTTTTCTTCTCCCCCCTTCTTTCCCATCTCCTCCTCCTTCTTATAAGAGTATCTATCTATCTATCTATCTATCTATCTATCTATCTATCTATCTAT
>JAKSZT010054263.1:5428171-5469678 GCA_026826555.1 Tolypeutes matacus
TATCTATCTATCTATCTATCTATCTATCTATCTATCTATCTATCTATCTATCTATCATCTATCTATCTATATCTATATCAGCTAAACATTTGGAAAAATCAAGATGTTGAAGAGTGAGCTGAATGATAATAGATTTAATAGTTCCCATAAACTGATTAAAAGAAATAAATGCAGATTAATGGATTGTCCATACACTTGTGCTTCAGAGACCTATCCCAGTGCAGGGATGAGCCAGAAGGGATGGGGATGGGGAAGAAGGGGGGATGTGCTTTGGGTAGATGGTCTCCTTTGTACTCTTGCCCCTAGCTTTGCTAATATTTGGGGCAGGCTGGCCTTGTCTGTTATTGAAGTAGCAACAGCATGGCCAGTTTTGGGAGACAGCCTATAGTAGATCCAGCCCTATCAAAAGCCCTTCAACCTATATTTTGATTCTTGGACTAATTTTATTATCAGTTAACCTAGACACAGATAGTAATTATATATACATTACTGCTGGAGTTGAAAAATTTGTCCAACGTGGGTACAGCAATATCAAACTTCAGAAAGCTTTATGTAAAATAATTATTGATGGCATACAGAAAAATTAGATCAACTCAATATATCTCAGGTTCCACTTCAATAAAATTAGGATTTTGAGAATATAAAACCCCAGCTGGCTTTGTTTATATGCAAGATATAAATTAGACATTATACAAAATGTTTAAGAAAGTTTTATTTCTCACAAACATTAAAGAGGTGGGTTTTTTTTTTTTATTATTTTACTTATTTTATTATTTCCATGGCATCATCAAAGTGAAATATGACACACCTGGAGATAATCTAAGACCAGTGTTCTCCAAAAGCCAGAAGAGTGAACATCTTTTTTCAACTTCAAATTTTAATTTTAAAAGTAAGTATCACTAATACCCCCCACCCCGAGGTAGCTCCCTTGTCTGTTTTGCTCATTGTCTGCTCAGTTTTTGCTTGTTGTCTGTTTGTTGTCTGCTTGTTGTCTGTTTCTCCTTTAGGAGGTACAGGAAACTGAACCCAGGACCTGCCATGTGGGAGGCGGGCACCCAACTGCCTGAGCCACATCTGCTCCATCACTAATTTTTTTAAAATTATTTTTTCTTAGAAAAATAAAGATCAAGATTGAAATGCCATTCCCCCAAACATGTTCTGTATTTCAAATGTATAACCACCAACCTGCTGAGTGTAAGCAGTAAGCAATCATTCAGGAAAATTTTGGAACATGAATAGTGATTTGCAATATTCAATCTATAGAACTTTCGCTATCTATGTAGGAAAAAAAAAAAACAAGAGATGTTTCTTACATATATTCCATATCTACAAATGCTTTTTTGGACTTATTGCCATATAGTACAGCATGTCTTAAGTGCCTTGCAAAATGTTAAAATATGTACAAGCTGGAACTTTAAAAAAAAAGTATATATATATAATAATTCATCTACCTTGTACCTCTTTCTCCATTATATACCTCTTGCTTTATACTCATGGAAAGATATTTTGGTGGTGTGTTACATATACAGAAAATGCAAATGATGTTACATACCAATCAGATGAATGAAAATACTTAATTTTTAACCATTCTGGCTTTAAAAAATTTCTGGATGCCACGTAGAAAAGTTTCTATCTAAATGCACATTCTAATTTTTGGTAATTAATAATTTGGTTAGAATTTAGAGAAAAGAAAATATTAAATTGTGTATTCCTAAAATAAAGTGGGAGAATTCACTTCTAATGTTATCAAACCTATACAGGATATATAATTTTCACTTTTGAAAACATCTATAAATTTACTTGATATTCCCCAAAGCACCAGTTGTTAGACCATACCTACATAATTGTTTATTTCGGTTATTGATTACACAAGCGACACATTTTTATTGATAACATTAAATCTGCTTTCACATCCAGCTTCTCATCTAGATTCCAGTTCATAATTCCCTACATTTCCATCCAGATGCCTGTTTATCACCTCAGCCTGCAAGTTTCTGTACTGAGCTGCAATCTATTGATCTATGGAATACAGGGGTTAGTTTAAGTATGATTATATTTATCCTATGATCCTTAGGTTATTGTTTTCACCTCTAAACAAGGCAGCTCACCATTCCTCCTCCATCCATTTACTTTTAGCTTATTTATGACTTTATATTTAAAGTGGGTCGCTCGTGGGCAGCATATAACTGGGTCTTGATTATCCATTTTGACAATCTCAGCCTTTTAATTAGAGCCTTAAGACCATTCACATTTATGTGATTATTGATATGGTTGATTTAAAACTGCCACCTTATTATTTGTTTTCTGTTTTCCCATCTGTCCTTTCTTATCCCTCTTTTTTACTTTTTCTGTCCTCTTTTGGATTAAGTATTTTTAAAATTCCATTTTATCCCCTTTGCTGGTTCATTAGCTATACTCTGTTATGAACTTTTACTGGTCGCTTTAGGGTTTATAGTATACATTGTTAACTTAGCAAAGTCTATCTTCAAGTAATATCATACCATGACACATATGGTACAAGAACCTCACAAGAACATACCTCCATTTCTCTGCTTCAAGCCTTTATGCTACTTGTCATAGTTTTACTTCTCACATGTTATAAATTCCACAATACACTGTTATTTTTGTTCTAAACATAATTGCTATATTAGGTGCTCTTGCAGTCCTTTGTGAAGATCCAGTTTCCCATTCAGGATCACTTTCTTTCTGCTTGAAGGAATTCCTGTAACATTTCTTTTAATGCAGGTCTGATGTCGATGAATTCTTTCATCTTTGTATGTCTGAAAAGTCTTTATTTCACCTTCATTTTTTCTATCTATATGTATATTTATTCTAGGACTACAGTGTTTTGATTAATGTAGCATTTCTAAAGAAGTTTTAGATTACAGAAAAGTTACATAAAAAATATAGGGTATTCCCATATACCTCACCCCTCCCCCTCACATTTTCCTCTATTAATAACATCTTTAGTGTGGTACATTTGTTACAATTGATGAACACATATTGAAGCATTGCTACTAACTATGGTCTATAGTTTACATTATGGTTTACACTTCAGACCATACAATTTTATAGGTTTGACAAAATGTGTAATGGCTTGTATCTGTCACTTCAATGTCGTGCAGGACAATTCCAATGTACAAAAAATGCTTATTCTTCCCTCTCCCTCCCCTCAGAACCTCTGGTGGCCACTGCCTTTATATCAATGTTACAAGATCTTTTACTACTAGAATAATAAGTCTACTTTAGTCCATAGTTGCATTCCCCCTTATGTTTGTTCATTCCTCAGTCTTGAGGATTTGGGGATGGTGATACATGTTCTGCTTCAGATTGAGAGTCACCTTCACTTTTTTTTTTTTTTTAAAGATTTCATTTATTTATTCATTTATCCCCCCCTTGCTGCTTGTGCTCGCTGGGTCAGCTAACCACGCCGTGCGGGCGGGCTTGCCTTCACCAGGAGGCCCCGGGAACCGAACCCGGGGCCTCCTATATGGTAAACGGGAGCCCTACTGATTGAGCCACAGCTGCTTCCTTCACCTTCACTTTTGAAAGATGTTTTACCTGGGTATAGAGTTCTAAGTTGGAGTTTTTTTCTTTCAGTTAAAGATGTGCTCCCATGTCTTCTGGCTTGCCTTGTTTCTGATAAGAATTCTGTTCCTTCTTATCTTTGTTCCCCTATATGTAATATCGTGACTTCTTTCTCTGGCACATTTTAAGATTTTCTTTTTCTCATCACCGGTTTAAAGCAGTTATGGTTATGATAAGCCTTGATAGTTTTCTTCATATTTCTAGACCTTGGGGTTCATTAAACTTTTTGGATTTGTGGGCTTATACTTTTCGTCAAATTTGGAAAATTGTGGCCATAGTATCTTGTTTTTTTGTTTTTTGTTTTTTTTTTCTTCCTTCTTCTCTCCTTCCTCTGGGACCTTAATTACATATTTATCTGGCTGCCTAAAGTGGGTTATCTTTTTTCAGCTGTTTTTTTTTTTTCTCTGATTCATTTTGGACAGTTTCTATTGCTGCCATCAAGTTCAGTTTTCTTCTGTAATGTCTAATCTGCTAATTCCATCATGTTTTTCACTTCAAAAACTGCAAAGTCCAGTTCTAGAAGTTTGATTTATGGCTTTTTTTATACCTTTTATGTCCCTACTTAACATACCTAACCTTTCCTCTAGTTTCTTCAACATATGGAAAATATTTATAATAATTTTTCATGTTTTTGCCTACTAATTCTATTATCTGCCATTTCTGGATCAGTTTTTTTTCTCATTATGCATTGTATTTTTCTGAATATCTGCATACAGGATAATTTTTGTTGTTGTTGTTGTTGTTTTACCGGGAGGCACCAGGGATCGAACTCAGGTCTCTCCATATGGCAGACGGACGCCGAACCTTTTGAGCCACATCCGTTTCCTACAGGATAGTTTTTGAATGGATACTGAATGTTGTGAATTTTACCTTGTTGGGGAGATGCATATTTTGTATTCCTATAAATACTGAGCTTTGTTCTGGGAAATAGGTTATCTGAAAATAGTTATCCTCTTGGGTCTTGCTTTTTAAACTTTGTTAAGCAGGAACAGGGCAGTATTTGGTTTCGGGCTAATTAGTTCCCATCACTGAGGTAAAACTCTTCTGTGTACTCTACCCAGTGTCCCACGAATTATGAGGTTTTCTACTCTGGCTGGTTGGAAGAGGCACTACTCCTGTGTAAGTTTTGATGACTGCTCCCTTTAATACTTTCAGGTTTTTGTTTTTTTTCCCCACTGGTCTCAGGCAGTTTCTTCACATGCATGTGAAGATCTTTCCTCAGATCTCTTTCGGTACAGCTCTCTCATCTCCAATACTCTCCTCTGCAAACTCTAGCCATCTTTGCCTTCCTGGTCTCCTACCTCCTAAGGGAGACTACCAAGCCTTATTTGTTTACCCCTCTCTGTGCAACAGCCTGGGAATTCTTGTGCAGAAAGCTGGGGTAATCGTAGGGCTCATTTCATTGGTTTCCTCTCAGGGATTACTGTCTTTGTTGATGGGATATCTGGTATTTTGAAAATGATGCTTTTGTAAATTTTGTCTGTTTTTTTTTTCCCATTGTTTCAGATGGGAGGGCAAATCTGATCCCTGCTATTCCATTTTAGATAGAGATGGAAGTCCTGATAGACAACATGGAAACTTCAATCATATGCCACGGAGCTTCATAGTCCACATATTCTACTCATGAAATATGGTTGATACTTCTTTTGAAATGCCTCTCAAATATACCTTTTCATTCTTTCCATCCCATATTAACCACCCCTATCTAGGCTCTTTATTTTATACATGCTTTATTGCTAATAGACTCTAAAAAGAACTTCCTAGCTTTAGTATTCAACCCAGCCCAAACATTTCTATTAGATTTCCTCTTTTCCCAGCATCTAGAACCTGATGCCCATTGGGACTCAACAAATATGGTGAATTAATGAATGACACTTCTTTAAAAGCCAATTTATTAAGTACTTCTTTGGCTCAAAGTCTCCCAATTGCTCCCCTCTAACCACAGATCAAATCCAAGCTGAGGATGCCCATCAGTGCTTTCCATAATCTATTAATCCACTTATCCGAACCATGCCACTCCGTAGAATAAGCAATTCATTTCAAACATGTGTCTTACAGTTAATGGTATCTTTGAGCCTTTTATCATATATTCCTCCCATCTGGAGGGTCCTTTTCATTCTGCCTTTTAAATTTTATCCACCCTTCAAATCCTTCAAAAAGCCTTCCTTTTCCCTGTCTACAAAGAACTCACCATTCTGTGAATTCCTATAGCATCTATTGTCTGTGCTTCTTGTTCAAGCACTTTCATTATTTTCTATTTGGGTGTATTTTTTTTTGTTCTTTCGGTTGTGTATTTACATTATGTCTCTGCAAACGGACCAGATTCTTGAAGAACAGAAACCATCTTTTACAATTCCTTTATATGTCTTAAGACATAGCAGGTACCTCAAAAGATACTTTAAAGAGGTCATCTTGAATTAATTATACATGCCGATTGATAGAACCATTTATTTACAGTAAACTGGTGTCTTACTTATCAGCATCATTTTAATGCTTTGAAATAGCATTATTGGTGAAAATCAGCAATTTGTAATAAGGCCTTTTCAAATAAGGTTCTGGAGTATATTTCACCATATCATTTCTATTCATCAAATAAAATACCATGCCCCAATCTCTATAAAATAATTATTTTTAATAATGATGTCATATCAAATAATATTTAAGCAGAAATTAAAGAAATCCTGATATCACATAGTCAGCAAACATAAACTGGTATTTATTTATGCAAACATATTGTAAAATTCCTCTGAATCTTCAAAAAAAATTTATGTGTTATGATCATATAAAATGGGAAAATCTAAAGTGAATATTGAGATTTCAATTTTTAATTCATACAATATTGAAGTAAAATTCCTTTCCACAAACACAGAAAAGTTGGCCAGCGTGAGAAAATGTGAAAAACATCAGTTTCTAACTTATAAAAAGCATGATGCCTATTTTTTCTTTAATAATACTATTTAAGTATTTCAATGATAGGAATCCCTGTAAAAAGATTAAACTTTTCTTATCATAATGACATCTTAAAAACCTACACAGCTTCACCCTTTGCCAACTAAATTTAGAATGCATGAAATAAACTCCCCATACAGAATACTTCTGTAGTTGAAAACAGGTAATTCACATTCTGATAAAGAACAAAAGACAAGTGCTTTATTATGAGAACTGTTCAAGTAAAATTTCAGTGTGCACCAGTGAAAGTGAATAAAGATTTGCATCAATTTTTTGAATGAACAATAGGTTAAAAAGGGGCTAACACAGCTTTTTTTTTTTTTTTTTTTCCAAACACCATCCGCTGCTAAGGCAAAAATACACTTCATTTTAGAACAGAACTGTTACAGAAGAAAGCTACATCACAGTACAGTACAGAATGTAAAATTCATCCTAGTCTGGAAGCCATTTTGGAATGGCACATCACCTACACTTAGAGCTTCCTAATGTAGGTTAGAATTACAGTATTTATCACAACTTTATTTTCTTTAAACTGATAAAATTTTAATATACTTTCTATTTCTCAGAAGTGTGCAGATGGCGCCCATATGTTGATATTACAGTAATTACAACATTAAATAACATTGCACAGTCAACCTCCAAGGCTAATTCAGTATAAAATAACAAGTATTAAAATGTACCTTTACTAGTGGTTTTACATCGCATATATCACTAATTATGAAAGAAAGTAGGCAAATGCCCAATTACAAAGCTGAACATTATAGGCATAACGATGTGGAATAAATACAAGAAATCTGGCAAAAATATTAAAAACAAACGGGTTACATGGGAACACAAATCAAACAATCACATAAGCGGAAATAAAAAAAACTGTTATAAATATTATATTTTGCTCAAAAATTTCTTAAGTACTTACAGACATTACTGTGGTAGGAAGTGGATGAAGAGGATGGGAGGAGAATGAGGCAAATGTTCCCAATGCCAGTTAATTCCTGAGGTGGCATTATTTCTTAACTGATGCATTGATCAACACTGTAAAAATGAGTTTGTGCTATGAAACAGTCCCAATATTATTATATTTCCGCAATTGCATTACGGTATTCTGAAGGCAGCAAATCTAAGTAACAGCTTACATCATAATAGTCAGATAAAGTATTTATTTTTCTAAATTTTGCTGCTACCATTAGCAGTGGGCCAGAAAACACTTTAAAGTTCAAAAACTTTTGATCCAGGTTTGATTTTTTCCCCTCAGTACTTCTTAGTTATTTAGCTCAAGGCAAAGCTATTATTTATTTTCATGTAATTTATTTTTAAAATTATATGCCCAACACTGTAAACATTTTATATCTTTTCAACTAAACCTTGTCTCATAACAACGGTAACAGCAAGGATAAGCAGGAATAATTCTGTTTATAATAAAGCTGATCTATTTATCAGCTTTTGGTTTAAATTTATATATGATTTCAAAATAATTTTTTAAAGTTCATGCTACAACTGTAAAGACAATATTTGTATGCTTTTGATTCTGGACACAATTTTCAAAATTGCATGATGGAGGTAAGAATTTAAACCCACTAAACTGTAAATAAAACAGTGAAGAACATTTTTAACTCAAAGCATGAAACGTACATTTATGTGCAGAAATCTAGACAACTATACAAGTTTTTAAGCAATCATCTGTTTTATTATACAACTCTATGAACAGAAAATGAACAGAAATACACAATATATACCTGTACATGTGAATCTACTTTTTTAGCTACAGATATTCATTATAGTTCATACCGACTTTAATTTTACAGTTCATAACTATGTATAACCTTATTGCATTAAGGGCAAATTCTACACGGGGAGTTTCACAGGCCAATCACATTAGGTATTACTAGTACATTCAAAAACTGTACCTCATATATGGATGTATCTTCCCTGATCCTGTAAATCTGGGTTTCCTTACAGCTTAAGCTCATTTGCTATTTTGGATGCAATGTTCTTAAAGGCAATAGATGTCCCAGATATTCGTTTGAAGCGGACCCCATTGAGTGACAGCCGTGGCAACTTGCAGACTTCCATCTCCCACTGCACGAGGCTATCCTGTCTAGCATCTCCATGGACACAGAAAAGCAAAAACCTCTCTTTTTGTTCATAATCACAGTTATTTGCATCTAACACTTTTCGGATTTCTCTCATCATGTCATTGGGGTCCATTGAACTAGTGGTCTTCATACTCCATGTGAACCGCAAAGAACGTGGCTTAGAATCTTTACCCTCTTCCTTGTCTCTTTCTTTTGGTTCCCCTGAAGTACTTCTGGAAGAAGAGGGCAAAAGGGAAATAATGAAAGAAAAATTCCACCCAGCAAAGAAATCAAAACACATAAAATCTAGGTGGTCATAACTCAGTAACTACTGAAACTACACAACTTGCAGACTACCTTCAGATTTCTGTTATCTTGCTGTTCGAAAAATGCACTCTAGGACACTATCTGTTTTGACCTTTATTAATTTCCTCCTTCTAAAATGGTATATTTTCTTAACACATTTGTTTGTGGGAAATAAGTTTGCAGCCATAAGTAAAGAACTTAATTCAATACTTCTTTAATTTCTACCATATTGTTTAAATCTGTAGGAATACAGATTCTTCATTTTCTGTACATATATACGAATCAGGGACCACTAACATCCTGCTTGCAAATACACATTTTTGAAACATAGAGAAAAATTTCTTATTTCTGCCTTTTTTGGTAGGAGAAAAGACTGGGGACAAGAATAGCAGTAATGACCATAGAGAGAAAGAGAATTATTTATAATCAATAATGTTGAGAAAGAATGTTGTATTGCAATTATGTAGAAATGTCAGGTCACATCACTCATCTCAACATCCTCCAGTGGTTTCCCATTTCACACAAAGATATCCTTAAACATAAATAGTGTACAAGGCTCCATATGATCTATACTCCAACTCCTATCCTTATCCTCTAATGCCTTACTATTTTTCTCCTTGCTCACTCATGTCCAGGCACACTGGCCTCCTTGCTATTCCTTGAACACATTGGATAGGCTTGCGCTTTAGGGATTTTGCACTAGAAAATGCAGTTCCCCAGATAGCTGCATGGCTAATCCCCTCATTTCTTTCAATTCTCTTCTCACCTTCTCTATGAGGCCTACTCTGAGAAGGTAGAGTAGTCTCTACTGCACCTCCAACCCCCACCTTGGCATGGCAATCCCTTAAACAGCTCCATTTTTTTTCTCTGTAGCATTTTATACTATTTAATACATTTGTTTGTTATTTATTATCCCATCTACCACTATAATGTAAACTGAAGAGGGCAAGGGTTTTTCTGCTTTGTTCACTGATATATCTCAGGCCTCTAGAACTGTGCTGGGCATATAGTAGATAATTATCACATGTTTAATAAAGTGAATCAACCTCACTAAATTTTGCTTATTGCGTGTCTCCATATAAATAGTATAGAACTGGAAAAACTATTTCAAATAACCATAGAAAAGGTAAAATTAATAGATTATAATCCAAAAGATCCTGTAATTAAATTTGCTGATTAAATTATCCAAAAATAAATGCTGCAATTTTAACTTGTTAACCTAGTTCATTTTATTTGTGAATTATGGAAAAATGATATACTTTGAAAGGAATTTATAATCTATAATTATATTTTTATATAACTATATAAATTTTTATAGCAATAGTACATGTTACTGTATACATTTATATACCCACCCACACATACACTTATGCTTTCTCCCTTTTTCATAAGGATCTGAGTCCCCAAAGCTCTGCAAACTGTGCAAGGTTAAGAAAATAAAGAAAGGAGTAAGTATTTGAGAAAATAAACTTCCAAAGACTGTTAAATAAGTATGGAAAGTATTTATTCAATATCTTCTCGCTGAATCTTTTTTTTTTTTTTTGATGACTATATGCCACTGCGTTCCAGGCCTCTTTGTGCTTGTAGACCCACAACACGAGTCATTTATCCAGATCACACATATAACTCAGGTGATGGAATCAGCATGTTAGAGCTAGAAGGGCTCTTCAGAGACCTCTTGATAGAACATTTTCATTTTAAAAACAGAACTAAGGGTCAGAAAGCTTCAGTGACTTTTCTAAGGTCATAGAGCTAACTGAGTTGAAAAATAAAGACAGGTGTCTTGATCTGAATCTAGTTTTCCTTCCATTCTACCAAGGAAGCCCCATGATCTCAAATTAGTTAAATACAAAATATTTTTCTAACTATAACTCAATTGCATCACCACTGATAATGTTAAATACAGAAAGCTCCTGGAAATACTGATACTAGAAACAGCTAACATTTACTAAGTACTTACTAGGTGCCAGGCACTGTTCTAAGTGCCTAACACGTGTTATTTATTTATTTACCCCTCACAACAATGCTATGAGGCAGATAAGATGAGAAAACAGAGTCAACAAGAGTTCAAATAGCTAAGTGGTAGAACAGAGCTCAATCCGTGGTCTGGCTCCAGATCCTATGCTTTTAACCATCATGCCGTGCCATCTCTCTGAAATGAGAGATCCTCACATTATAATTGTTTGATCCCACCTATGTTCTTTGCTGTTTCTTCATCTGTAAAATTGATTCTTTTCAAGTGGTTGTTGTGGGAATGACCAGCACAGTACCTTATAGTTAATAGGTATTCAGTAAGTCTTTGTTCAAAAGCAAAAAAAACAAAACAAAACCCAGCAATTACAAAAGAGAATGTGAAAAGTTCTTTGTAAACATTTATGTAAGATCAGTTATTAAATTCTTATAATGCTAATAAAATCATGTGGATATATTAAAAGAATAAAAATGCTATATTAGTTGCCATTTATGAGACATTATTAAATTTCTCAGGAGAAAATTTAGTAGAAATAAAGGGTGAGATACAAGGAGGGGGTTCAAAAGTGATGAGAGAGTGGCTAAAAATAAAAGTCTTCCTTGTTTTTTTAATAGGCAGAAGAAAGTGAAAACATTTTCCCGCCTCCTTTTGACTCCCTTCTGTGGTGACTCAGATACTTAATTCAATAAAGAAACATTTCAATTTTAATGACTAAACATAAATATAGTGTAGTTTCTAAAAAAGAATTACATAGGAATGCTAAATGAAATTTTTCCAAAGCTCATTATGTTTTATATTTCAAATAATTAAAACAGTGGAAATGAAATCTGAGGTTAGTGTTCAGCTGGTCAAAAAAAATTCCTGAATGAAGTCAGGGCACTGGTCCTACTGAGGACCTACTTGTCAAGGCTCTGAGATTTATATTTTATCCCTTAACGTGCATGCACACTTAAAACAATTTCATTTTTCATTTTTAAAATTTATCGTTTATAAAATATGAACACAACACATTACTGAACATGTCCATAATGTGGTCCCAATACCAGCAGCACCTGGAAGCATGTTGGAATGTACATTCTCAGGCTCCAATCCCATCTCTGCTCAATCAGAAACTCTGGAGTGTGACCTAGCAATCTGTGTTTTATCAAGTCTTCTAGGTGACTGTGATCATGCTCAAGTTTGAGACTCATCATCAGAATGAATATGCAACTAGTGTTAAATGTCAAGAATCCATAAAGGACTGCAGGCTGAAAGTTCTTAGCTGTGGTTCACCACTGAATACTCACTTAAAATACATTATTAATATCAATTCTTCCTACATATTGGCTTACCCCAGTGTTAAGAAACTCTGTGCTACTTGACTTAGACTAATTGTAGTTATATCATTTTAATGAGAAGAGGATTAGTACATTTGAATCTATTAATTTTACATCTGCTAGACAGTTTATAGAACACAAAAGCTATTTCTTTACAAAGTATACAATTCAAAATAATGTTGGAAAACACAAACTTAAAGTTAATTAACTTGCACTTAATTACATGCTAGGCAACATTAGGAAAACCCAACCCAATATAAAATTTAAAAATATACATAATATCTAGCTATTAGTTCTATTCATGTTTACTACGTGCTGTAAGTATTTCAGAAGCACGTTTCATATACAGGGATCTAGCAGCGAAGTATTAATAGTGGCTCCTCACCTTGAGGTGTCGGTTCTGCCACTGGTTTCACCTTCACTTGGATCCCTCAAAACAAAGTGGAAGTTGAGATTTAATTATAAAAGTGAAAAATATATCAAGAAAGCCTACATCTAAAACGATCTTAAATTAACTCGTTGAGCAAACTTCCAGCATGACATTTTTCTATTACTAACCAGTCTAATTCTACTTCTTATATTTTTCATAATCACCACATATAACTATCATTCATTGAGCGTCTACTGGGTATTGTCACATATTAGGTGTTAGGTCAAAGTTAAGGATTTTTAAAAAAATGATCTTTCAATTTTTCAGCCATGATATTTAGGGTCAGAATTTATCTTTTGGTTTAGTTTAGTTCAATCTACATTAAAACCATTTCAAAATGATCAACAGCAAGAATCAACTTCATATTTGTTATTAAATATAATTGTAGTAGTCGCTCAATTTAGAAAATACATGAATTAACCTCATAGTTAGAAATAAAACTCAACATACATATAAGCATTTCTAAAAATAAATATCAATTTTTAAATAAGCAATTTATTTCAGCAGTTATGCTAACAATTCATGCACATAAAATATTATAGCAATCATTCTATCTGAGCAGGCAATTCTAAAAACATGGATTCAATTTTAAACAGAAACACTGATCTTACCTGTATATCCACCTGTGAAATACACAGCAAATAAACCCAGAAACACTCTACCAATTGTCCTTGTATTGAATGTAATTAGTACTTTTGAAGTATACCAAAATTGTAACTACTCTTGTGACTTTCAAAGGGAACTGAGTATCCCAGTTACAAACTAGTTTAAACATGTTAATTTAAATATATTAAGCGAAGGATTGTGAATGAAGAACAAAACATTATTAAATAGCTGGAAAAAAATCATTAGCTTGAACCTTATAAGGTTTAATGTTTAATGTTTTCTTAATGCTCTAAATATTCCAGAAACATTTATATTATTTATGTAAAATGAATGCAACAGGATTAAAATTAGCACATTTCCTGTCACCCCCAAATCATTAAACCACATCCACACACCAAGTTCTAAAATAACCAGTCACTGGCTGTTAAAAATAAGTTCCTCATGCCTCTCAGAGTCTACAACTACAGGCCTTTCTTGCCAAATACATATTGTGCAAAAATTGTTTTCCTTTCTGAATTAGAAAGGATAATGAAATTTTCTTCTACTCAAATGGGATTTCTTAAACTTCTATTTTTTTCAAATTAATTAATTAATTTTTTGTGAAACTTCTATTTTTGATAACTGGCATCTTCATTTGGAAATATAAAAATTCAATTCCATCTATATAAATCTATTCTCACTGTAGGATGCAAATAAAACATTTTTTTTTAAAAGCAGGCTCAAATTGAAAATGTACATTTTCAGTTATATGTAGATGTACTAATATATATATATACAAGGCAGTGCACAAACTTGGCCAGAAAGATAGCAATGCTGTTGACTCTCACTGCTTACACAAAATAAATAGTGCCTTTAGTAGGAAGGGGCATAAGTCTCACTGGAGTTATCTGTCCTACTTATATTTTGCCTTATAAATTACTGTTAGCAGATACCTATTCCACTGCTGCTGAACTCAGTCCTTACTTCCCCAGCTATACCTGTTGAAACAGGATCTGCTATCACATTGTTTCCCATATCCTGGTTCCTCTTTCCTGGAAGAATTTCTGCCACTTGGCAACTGTTGTTTCAAATGGCCCAGCAACTTTGCAGGAGTGGGAGGGAGATGAGGGTAGAGAAGACACAGCTGGCTGTAATATACCATATGCACCGTAGCATAACTCTACACCATTTTAAACTTAAAAAGTCAAATACCTTAGATATAGCAGTATATGATTGACTAAACTGATTAGGTTCCCCCTCTAAGAGTGAGCTATTGTTAGAAAATAAGGTTTGATGGAATCTCTAGTTCAAAGTAAAAAGCTATATTTAAATACTATTTATGTTATTTAAATGCTAAATAAAAAAAATTTTTGAACGGTAAGTCCACATCCTCCCCTAATAGATGGTTCTAGTATAAATCACTTTCCTAACTGGGAAGTTCTTTCCTAAGACTAGCAAATGTTAACTCTCTCATGTGGTCATTTCAGCATAACCTTCTATATTCGTTTAGGAGACCTACTAACTGGCTTACTCTTTGTAATGGTTTTCAAATACATGGATGATTAACACTGAATTACTCTTTATCCTTCCTCATTTTCCAGCTTAACATTCCAATTTCCTTTTTTTCCCCCTATAAAATCCTACTTTTTTCATCTTTCTTGTCATTCAGTGGCACTTCATCTTAGTTGGTCCCCAGAGCTTGTGAGATGTCCTGGCTTTCAAGTTGACTCAAAGTCAGTCCTGCCCCAGTTCCAGTGCTGGTTGTGGGTTCCATTTCTCAGGCTTTAGATGCAGTGAAGAGAGGAAGGCAAAGAGAACAGAGAGGAGGGCAGGGCTTGAACCCCAGGATAGATTTAAGGAGGACACACAAATGGACAGATCTGATAACCTGAGAATTCAGCGGAGATATTAAATAATAAGGCTAGACCGTATCCTGAAAACTGGGACATTCTCTAGTTTATCTCAACACCTCCACTCTCCCAAAAGTTGGATATTCTGCAAATGTAGAAAGATCAACTGCATTTCCAGTCTGTCAGCTGCTGAAGAAGTTAGGTTCATACCCTTTACTGAAACCAAAGCTTTGCTTATCTTCCCACATTAAATCATTTGTGGTATATTATACAGTTCAATCTCAAGCTACCAAAATGCCACATAAGGGAATATGTTATATTCTCAGTGGACATGAACATATTTGTAGAACCAAAGCTGTTCACATGGTGACAAATGATTTCAGAAGAAAATTGAGAAGTTTTTTCTCTGTCTTAACCAAATCCGGAATTAAAATATTTTGATCAAGACATTAAGGAAAAAAAGCCTCCAAATTGCTGATAAAAGATAGCAAACAACAACCCTCACCCCCTCCGCTACAAAACAAACAAAACCCTCTAACTCCTAAAGATATTCTTGTTGAAAATTTGATAAGAGCATTGTGGATATTTAGAAAGTTTTATGCTAGCTCACCTCAGGGGCTGACTCTGAATATACTTATTCCATCAAACTTATCTTCTAACTCAGGACCTATTCCTTTACAGCACTTACCAGAATTAATTTATTTGTTTACTTTTTAAATTGTCTTCCCTAACTATTCATCCATTCACTCAACAAATGCGTACTAGCCTACTATGTGTCAGGCAATGTTCTAGTACTTGGGGGTTCAGCAGTAAACAAAACAAACAAAAATCCCTGCTCTCATGAATCTTATCCTCTACTTGGGAGAGACAGATAATAAGTGTGTATATGATATCAGGTAGTGTTAAGTGCTATGAGAAATATAAAGCAAGGAAAGGGAGTAGGGATTATAGGGAGCAGGGAGGGACTGTGCTTTTAAATAGGGTGAGTAGGGAAAGCCTCTCTTGGGAAAGTAACATTTTAGCAAAGATCTGAAGGAAGTAAAGAAGAAGGAAGGCGCCCATGCAGATAACTGGGAAAGAGGATTCCAGGCAGAAGGAACAGCAAGTTTAAATCCTGAAGCAAGAGTGTGTCTGGTATGCTCCAGGGAGTCATAGGTCCTATGTGACTGGTGTGGAATCAGCAAGCACAAGAGAGAGAGAAGATGAGGTCAGAGTGGAAATGGGCGGATGGACTATGTCACAGGGCCTCGAAGATCAATAAAAGGGCTTTAAGTAGCAAATTCTGAGTAAGATGAAGGCTATCTGAGAGTTTTTAATAGAGGAATGGCATAATTAGACTTACACTGTTGAAAACAGATTAGGTGGACAAGGGCAGAAATTAGGAGACCTGTTAGAAAGACAAATGATTTAGATCATAATCTAAATCGTTATCAAAATGATTTAGATTATGATGGCAGTGGTGGAAGTGATGAGAAACAGTCAGATTCTGGAAATCCACAATTTGCTAATGGATTCAATGTGCAGTTTGAGAAAAAAAGGAGCCAAAGTTGACTCCAAGGTTTACACTGAGCAACTGGGAGGACAGTGTGGTGTTATTTAAAATGGTGAAGAGGACTGGGAGTTGAATTTTGGACACATTCTGTTTGAGAGTCTGTTATATATCCAAGTGGAAAGGCTGGGCTAAAGATATAAATTTGGGAGTTGTTATAAGATAGAATTTAATGTCTTGAGCCTCAATAACATCACCGAGAGAGTAAGGATAACCAGAGAAGAGAATGTGTCCAAAGACTGAGTCTTAGGGCACGCTCCTATCTGAAGGTTGGGAGGAAAATGCAAGGGAACCTTGTACCTTAAAAGGAACAAGCAAAGGAACAGGCCTGAGAAATGATGGCAAGTTTGTAAGGTAGGAAGAAAATGAGAATCCAAATGAAAAAAAAAAAGTTTCAACTGTGTGGACTATTGCAAAATGGGGAGGCAGGGCCATGTCAGTCCCACTACATGTAGTATTTAGTGTACCCAGTAAATGCCTAGCCCACAGCAGCTCTTTGTTGATGGAGATCCTTTATCCTAACCTCACAACAGACAATCTCTAAAGCACTTTTGTGCTCTGACATTCTGTCTCCTGACTTTTAGTCTAGAGAGACAGTGTTTCCTCTAGAATCTACATTTTTATTGCAGTCAAGAGATATATGATGTACAATGCTTAATCCACACTTAGAAATCAAACATTAAACTCAAAACCTGTTGGTTTTTTTCCCACTTTAAACTTAACCTTGGTTTAACCATGAGAAAATACTGGCTTTTAAAAATGGCCTTAAATAGTCAATCAATTTCCCAGAGCAGAAACTACTGATAACCTGACTACTACCCTACAACTGGTCAGTGAATGCTATTGTCCCTCATGTTGATATGTTGGTGAGCTGTTAAGTCTTTCACAGTCATAGTGTCATAATGAATGATAATTGTCCAAATATTATAAAAATCACTGACTGAGATGGTAAAAAAATTCACATTGCATTTTAGGATTTAAAGTTTTAAATTCAGCTGTGTGATTCTGGGCACTGATTTATGAACGGAGTTCATAAGTAGCTCCATGACTAAGCAAGAAACTAAAATTGCTTCTCCTCTTTTCCACACTCTTTAAAATCCTAGGAACACTAATAAAATTGGAAATTATTAAATTTTTAAAAAACTACTACCTCATCATTTAAGGCTCAGCTTAAATAACTGTATGGTATTGAGCCGCATCTTCTCCCTAGTCAGAAGCAATTGTCTTCCTCTGGACTCCTCCAGCATGTTGCAATCACTTCTTTTTAACATGCATTTCCCTTGGTTTTGTGTTACAGTTAGTTGTTTACATGCCAGCTCCTTTGAAGACTGTAAGAATCTTGAAGGCACAAATGCTGTATTATTCATCTTTGTATCTTGCTCTGCACTTAGCATAGTGCTTTGTACCTAATATAGGATTCTTTTTTTTTTTTTTTAAGATTTTATTTATTTATTCATTTATCCCCCCCCTTGCTGCTTGTGCTCGCTGGGTCAGCTAACCACACCGTGCGGGCGGGCTTGCCTTCACCAGGAGGCCCCGGGAAAAGAACCCAGGGCCTCCCATATGGTAAACGGGAGCCCTACTGATTGAGCCACAGCCGCTTCCCCTAATATAGGATTTTAGTAGGCATTTAATAGGACATAGTAACAGGTCAAATTTACATCAACCTGAATTGTGTTCTGCTCCTTGTATAATCAATGTATATTGTACATTAATTTTATATAAAAGATAACAATTTTACTATTTTAGTAGATTAGAAGTTTACTATACATGTACTTCATTTTGCTTTTACTATGTTTTGATGTTAAGATTTTATGATGTTAAATTATTTATGTAATCTATGATTCTAGTACATAGGACTTTTATACAAAGAAAAAAGGGTAAGATATATTATTAGTAAGAAATTTAAAAATATTCTTAGGATAAGAAATATTATTTGGAGAATAAATGTGAACTCATATTTAATTCCTTTTTCTAAATCAATAATTTTTAGAGGGAAATTTTTTTTGTTAAAACACACATTTTGATGTTAAGCTTTTGTTCTTTCTACTCTATTTTATAGAGTTAAAAAATTTTCATCTTGCCATTTTTCCCCCCCTCTTTCTCATAAGGAAAAAAGACTTTGCATCTTCTCAATCTTTCCTTCCTCCTTCTGTAAAAGAGCAGCTCTAGTGAAACAGCATGAAACCACTTTGGAAAATTATTATAAAAATTAAAGAAAAAAATGAGATTTTACTCTATAATGCCTGGAGGAAAGAAAACATGACAGTACACTGGTACTGACCTGCGAACGAATTTGGATGTGATCTTGCTTATTAAACCAGTTGATGTTCCCCTTCTGGCATGTGAAAATGCACCAGTTTCATGTGAAGGTGAAGCAGGTGGCCCATTATAAGCAGCGCTGCGACGTTCCCGGAGCTGTTCACCATGAAAAGTGCTTCGGCTTGAACTCCCTCGGGGAAAGCGGGTTCGGTCTGGAGTGGTGGCACTAATACTGTGAGCAGATGGGGAAGCAGCAGGCACTCTCTGAGTTGTACTGTTGGGACAAATGAAGATATATTATTTAGAATAATGACAGGGAAAGCTTTCACTTATGGTAAAAACTAGAAAAACTGGCTATGGCTACTTCTATTAGACCTTACTTTACTTGTTCACATTAGAGATATGATACATGGTTAATTGCATTTACCATATAGCCAGAGACAGATAAAATTTCAGTTTGAAACTAAAAGCCTTTTATAAAAACTGGGTCACTGAAACTAGGAAATAACTGAAGCAGGGACACACACACATAATATAACTTCTTAGTTCAAGTCAGGAATACCAAAGAACAAAGGAGCTGAATACATTTTACACTATTTTCTAAACTTAAACTACTCAACAGTGTGGAACATTTTATTGTTTATCTAAAAGATTTTGAATAGAACTATTTTCTATTTATAATTAAGGCCTCCGGGTAACTCAATGCTATACGACACTACCAATATGATTAACAAATCTAAATATCAAAGCATTAAAGTGTTCAGATGTTTCTGAATTTGATCAAAACTAAAATAGACAAATACTAGAAAAAAGAGTCATATAATTTTATACCTGAAAGGGCTCTCTGAGATCTGTTTTGTTGATAAGAGGACTAAGCCCAGTTTAATTAAGCATAAGTATCTGGCAGGAGCTGGGGCAATTACTCCTGGTCTAGTGTTTTTTTTTTTTTGTTTTTTGTTTTTTTTGTTATTAAATCATAAAAAACTCAATTTATCTAAATGATAAATTAGGCAGCAAGACTTTATTTTCTAGATGGATTTAAAACAAAATCGTTAAAGAAAACTGTTCTAGAAAACGTTTAAATTATAAGCAACTTTTTTTTTTTTAGTACATTTGTTATAACTGATGAACACATATTGAAGCACTGTACTAGACAAGGGTTATAGTTTACATTATAGTTTACACTTTGAGCAACATTTTTGATAACAGCTAAAGCATGTAATAAGTTTATGCTACAATTCAACTTTTCCTCTGCCGAAAACAATGAATCTCTTACAAAAGCATTTAATGTGATAGTAACTATCATTTGTTTTCATGCAGTGCTATATTTTAAAAAACTCTTAACAACAAAATGAAATACAACCATCACATTACCCAGGTCGGTAAGTTTCAGAGCCATCTTTAATGGTTGGCAGCGTAACTTTAATAGGATGACCAGAAGCAGACATGGACTTCTGGTGGCGAGGTCGTGCTGATGGTGCTGCAGCAGCCACAGCAGAGCCGGCAGAAGATATACTACTCGCTGACATCTCCATAAGGCTTTTGACATAAAACAGTTGAGAAGGCCATGGAAATGTAAAAAAGTAAGAAAAATTGCAGTTTACTAAAACTTAAGAACTAGATTGACTCACATTTTGATGACTGAAACACTGGAAAGAAATAACAGCTATTGATGACTAATGGAACAAATTCATATTCTTATTAAGTGTACAGGGTGAATTTATCACTATCTTCCACACACACTTGCTCCATATGTGAATTTGAGAAGGTATGAAGTTATTTTTGTGGATGCATGATATTTTTAGACAAAATGATTAAGACCAGGGACATTTTTCACTTTTCAAAAATCACAGGTTGGTGTGATATGTTGCTGTGGTTCATTGCCCATTATTCATACGACAAGAATTCCTAATTACATTAAAGGTACTATCTCTAAAAATAACATCAAAACACTTTTAGCTTGGAAGTGGCTGTGGCTCAATCAGTAGGGCTCCCGTTTGCCATATGGGAGGCCCCGGGTTCGGTTCCCGGGGCCTCCTGGTGGAGGCAGGCCCGCCCGCACGGTGCGGTTGGCTGACCCAGCGAGCACGAGCAGCAAGGGGGGGATAAATGAATAAATAAATAAAATCTTTAAAAAAAAACAAAAAAAAAAAACACTTTTAGCTCACATTGTCAATCAATAGGTTAACTATTGTAGATTATAGAGTTTTGCACATTAGGACAGAGTATAGGAAAAATAGTAAGTAGGAAATCAATTCCCAGCTATCTTTCTAAAGATATCTTATGTTCAAGGAAGACACGTTTATCTTTTATGCCTTATAATAACACTTTACATACCTATTATCTCCAATTAATTGAGAGCAAGCAAATCTCACAAGATCTTACTATTCTACTGAAATGACTAGAAATGGAACTGAGAATGGAATTTTATTAGAATTGAGTCCCTATCCATTTATACTATACTGGTAACTTACAAGTTATGATGAAAAGAAGTTGTATTCTAAAATAGAAGTTGTATTTAAAATAGAACACTTTGAGAACTGTATCATTCTGAATGATCAGTTGAGATGGCTACATCTCTTTAGAGGAAGGACACTTGATCCTTCATTATTTGGATACAATAATTTGCTGGGTGGGGGAAAGGGAAGAAGAGAAGGAAGAAACAGTGTATAAGAGAATAAGATTCAAATTCAAAAGATCAGATTAAGATGGGTTGATCTGCTAAGTCACAGGGAAATATTTACTGCCAAATTTTATTCAGAAATTCACGGGGTAAGAGATTTTCCCTCTTGCTTTCCCTAAATATTTACCCATCCTTCCCAACCTGGTGCAGAAGGGAGAATGTTTTAGTAAGAATGGGTGGTTATAATCTTACCATATTGGACCCCCTTTTCCCTTAAACCATTAGCTTCGGCAATTTTAGCAAGAGTAGTGATATAGAACAATAACAAACTTATTACTACTTTGCACTATGAAATTTTTACCTGCTGTCTTTTCCATTTTGCAATGCTGTGTATCGATCTGTGGTCCTTTCACAGACATATGTATTTCTTCTTGCCATGCTACCTCCGGGATATGCATTATTCTTTAAGAAAAAAAAGAAAGATTCAAGCTATATTTGTGGAAAGTTAAATAAAAGTATTTAAGGTGCAAATGACTTTGAAAAAATCCATCAGAATTTTAGTTTATCATATTCTTATATTAAAAAGATATAACTCCTGCCTCTCTCTCTCATTTAGATTTTTGGAGTAAAAGGCAAAGCATAAACAAACAAATTCATTAAGTTTTAGCTTATTCTCCTATAGCAGCAGCCAGCAGTCATTTGGAAACAGGAAGAAAGCTGAGTTTTTATTTCTCTTTATTCCTGTGTAAGCTGGTGGTAGGGAAAAGGGCAGAGGAGTTGTATGGGCACCTTTACGTGACTAGGAGCAAGGGTCGACTCTATAGTAAATATTTTCACGAATAGGAAACCTGGGGCAGTGAAGATAGTGGGCCTACCCCGAAGCCTGTAGGCTGCCAGCCTTCACCTGCTTGAGAAACCCCCCAGTCAAGGAAACTAAAGCTCCAGGATCAGAGGCTTGCCCAGCTGAGGCCACCAAGACAGGTGTGCTCAGTGCTACTCAGAGAATATTGCCTTGAGTATCAGGTCTTAACTGGCAGGCAAGCCAAGTCTCAGTTGGAGAAAAGAGAAAGAAAAGCAGAAAGGTGTAGACAGACAGGCAGATTTGCCTTACCATACACATAACCACTGATATGTGACCTCTGTTTTGCCAGCCAAAATATTTTCTATTTACTGGTACTAAAATATACAGAAACGATTTTCAAAAGGAAGAAAATACTCCTGTTTAATCCTGACTTCACTAGAAAATTTCCCTATTTTTGGCTAACCAAGATTTCACTATTCTTTAAAATACATAATTAACCTACAATTTGTTAAATCATGAGGGCTAGAAAGTTAATAGGTATATAGTTGAATTAAGTTTGGAGAAAACAAAACAGCATCATATTAACAAATTGTGTGTGTATTTTAACTCTTTCAATAGTACAGGTCCCTAAGTGAAATGAATTTTGTTACCAGTTACATAAAAAGTATAAATTTAAAACTAAAAAAAGTATGGGGGCAAAATAGGCTAAAGTTATTAAAAACATTTTATAGGTAAGAAATGGTCCATGCTAACTGAAGACAAAAGAAAGAGAATTTGATTATGGAAAGATCGATTACAAAAACTGTCTTTCATCAAGGTTCTTAAAAAACGAGGAATGTAATTTAAATTTCATAGTCTGAAACACACTGTATCCACGACCTGCTTTCACACTTAACATGTCATTACCATCTATCTACACATGCCAATCGATAAAAAAAATTTTACAGAATACACAGCTGAACAGATATATATATACCCTAGTGTATTTTAACCAATAAGTCCCTAATTTTTGAACATTTAAATTATTTCCAACTTTGCTATTATAAAACCCTTGCTATTAACAAGGTTTAATTGCCTAGAAATTCACTGAAAATTTAAAATCTAGGAATAAATCACTGAAAATAGTTAACAAATCCTGGAAAATTATCAAAAGAGCATAGTGGGAAGTAGATGTAGCTCAAAGAACTGAGCTCCCGCCTACCACAAGGGAGGTCCCAGATTTGGTTCCCAGTGCCTCTTAAAGAAGACATGCAAGATAGTGAGCTGATGCAACGGGCAGGCGTGGCAAGCTGACGTAACAAGGTGACGCAACAAGAGACATAGGGAGGAAAAACGTAATAAGAGACACAACAAAGCAGGGAGTGGAGGTGGCTCAGGTGATTAAGCGCCTCCCTCCCACACCAGAGGTCCTGGGTTCAGTTCCCCGTGCCTCCTGAAAAAGAAGACCAGCACACAACAACAGAGACAGCAAATACAAACAACGAGGGGGTGGGGAGAAATAGGTAAATAAAAGAAATCTTTAAAAAACAAAACAACAACAAAAACCTGCATAGTGATTACTAAAATTTTGTAAAATTACTCACAGGCACCAAGGGTACCAATATAAGGGGATTATTCACTTTTGTTAATTTCATCATTTTGGCCAAACTGTCCTATGAGTAACCTATTTTTAAACAATTTTTTGTCAAATCATGTTACCACGTCTTTTAGATGCCTCTAAAATATTTCTATTTTTTGTAACATTCCTTTCCTTCCCAAATGAGTAATAGGAGAACTAAGCTTCTCCTTCAAAACTCTGCCTTCTGGATTTGTGATCCTCACATGCTATCTCCTTTGCCTTACCCCTTTGATGCCAGTGACTCTTTGGTGTAGCAACCAATCACCTAATGTCCCAAAGTTGTATTTCTCGGATGAAGCTTAGGATACAATTATGCAAATACAGTGTCACTTATTCCATTTGCCATAGGTTCATCTATAGAACTACCGTATATAGTTGGTTTTACAGTTCAAATAAGAAAGCTCTGGGAACTGCTAAACAAGGCAGGTTTTTCTTGTTTAGGATTTGGGGACTAGGTAGAAATTACCCTGGCAGACCCTTAATATCTAGCTTGACAACTTCTCTGAAGTGGATATATATAATTTCAGCATTTCTTAAGCAACAACCTTATGGATATCTCCTTTAGGCTTAAAGAAAAGTGATTAGATTTTATATAATTATATCATATATATATATATTTTTTTTAAACTTAAAAACATTTTATTTAAACAAACTTAAAAACAGTTGGGTACCCAGAGCTAAGCTTTTTGTTCCAGCAGTTTTGGTTTTGAACTGATTTTAAGTATCCACCCAACACAGCACGCTAAGGACAGACCACACCCGCCACAATGAAGGCTGAGCAGCGCGAGGCTAACGCTTTATTTTGTGGCTTGAGTGTCAAACTCCATGACAGCAGGCAGAGTGCAAAGCTGATGCTTGCCCCCCTCACCAGGGCCTCCCATGGGAAACCCACCCACCACCCCCAATAGGCCAGCCTGGACGTCAGCACCTGCTCAGGCCAGCGGGCCCCGGAAGCGATGCTGAGGGTCTCTGTGACCCCACTGTGGAGGAGCAGTGGTCAGGGGTCAGGCAGGGCTGGGGGCACTGGGGCTCCTGCACAGGACGGGCGGCAGCTTCCTCTTCCAGGCCACGCTCCGCCTGGTGACCCCATACGGCTGAGCTGCTGCTGCCTTCTGCATCGTCCTCACCACCAGTGCAGGGCAGGAGGCAGCGGCCCGGGGCTCAGGGAAGCCCACGTCCACTTCTTCGCCAGCTCAAACGGAGCGCCTTCCCACCACCCATTTTTATAACTAAAATTAGAAAATTCTATTAAAAAATCTCTAAGTGCGAGCTTCAGTATTTTAGATCAAATGTAGCTATAAACAAATAAATAATGAGACAAAACTTGGGGGGGAATCTCATAAACACAAAAAAGTACTGCAAAGCTGCTTATTTCCTGAGTTTCAGAAGGAACTCAGGCTTTACCACGGTTGCCATGCACCTCTAGTGCAATCAGCTTCGATCTAAGATGGGAGAACTACCTGGTCCTTGGCTCAGCCATTTCCACGAGAAGGAAAACCAGAGCGCCATGGCTGGGGGAAGTCGGCCGCCACAGGCCCACGTGGCCCTCCTGCTGAAGACACTTTGGGCTTGCCTCAGAGGTAGGAAAACAGAGAAGGAAAAAAGGCAAAGGTGGAGGAAAAGAAAAACCCATGGGCAGAGGAGCTTCCTTCCGCCATGGTGTTGCCTGCGGCTGCCTCAAGTGTGAGAACAAGACTCACCTGCCCTTTAAGGCATCGCTGGAAAGATGAAAGTCACCAGAGAACCAGCCCAGCAGGGACAGTGCTGCAACTGAGAGCTGACTAGGAAATGAGGTCCCATGCTTTGTGCTAACAGCTTCAATTTATTTAAAGTTACGATCAACAGGCTCTCCTCGGCTCCATGCACACAGAATGGTCATCACTGAGGCTCCCCCGACTGTGAAATCCCAGAGAGCTGGAACCATCTCTGCAGCAGCAGGGCTGCAGCCGCTGCCCGAAGGGGCAGGGCTACTGCGTGCCTCAGCTCAAGACCAGGACCTTCCGAACACACTCAGAGGTGTTTATAAAAGGATAAAAAAGGTCCCACACAGTCTGAGTTAGACTTTATAGAATATCCTGTACAAGAGAGTCCTGAAAGGAGACTTCTGCCTCCAGGCTCAGAAGACGTCCATGGCGGTTGGTCTTCTCTTCGGGGGGACGGCGAGCGGCCTCTTGGCCGTCAGGGGGGTGCTTGAGGGTGAGCATGAGGGGGTCTTCAGCACCCCGTGCAGGGGCCTCTGCTCAGGGTTGAAGGCCACTCTGGAGGGGCCCGTGGGGCTGACCAGGAGGCTCTTGTCGGTCTTCCTGAATTCTGCAGTCATGTTTCTGTTCAACCCAAAAGTGACTTTCTTGGAGCTGGACGGCGTTTTGTTTAACTGGACGGCTGGGCCCAGAGAAGAGCTGGCAGCACTGCTTTTAGCTTTTCTGAAGAACAATGGCTTTGCTAAGTGGGGGGTGTCAAACTTCACAAAGTCACTCTCTGCCCTCAGCTTTTTTTTCTTCAAAGGAATGAAAGTCCCGCTGTTTCCCAGAGCCTGGATTTGCTTGGCTTCTGTTTTCAACACTCCGTTCGTTGTGCTCTACCAAGTTCAACATCTCTTTCATTTTCTTTCTCTTTTTCAGGATGGCAGTTTTCTGATTAGAAAGGTCACAAAGGTCAAGGCTGTTGGGCTCCACCTTCCTTTTCTTTAGTTTGAGGTTCGGGGGCAGAGGGATGTGGTGACCCCCTTCCTTCCCTAGCCGAGACGAGGCCAGTGGGGCTGGGCTGCTGCGGCCTGGGAGAGCGCTGAAGCTTCCCTTTCAGGTTTTGGCCACCACCTGCAGGGGGAGCAGGTGTGGCAGGTTCCTGAGAAGGCTCACTGCTCGGGCCTCTCTGAAGCATGCCCTCTGCAGGCAAGGCTGATAATTCCCTGGTCCCTTCCTGGACCCTCAGGCTCTTCTTCCTTGGCCGTTTCCTTTTGTGTGAGGGCCTGGCTGGAGGATGCCGCAAGCCGCTCTCCTCCTCGGTGCTGGGTAGGGTCCTGGCTCCAACCTCAGCCGCACAGGTCTTCGGGTCTTGGCTCTTCCTCGCCTCTGGCTCGTGGCTCCCGTTCTGGTCTCGACACATGGCTTCAGCCCCTAAACCTGGAACTTCTGGCCGGAGGCTGTTCTTCTTTTTCCTTTTCCTCTTTGGAGCACTGTCTTTCCTCTCTTCTGCACTAAGAAAGAGTTTGTTTCCTTTTTCTTTTTCCAAGTCGGTTTTCTCTGAAAGCTCATTTCCCTTTCTTCTGCCTTCCTTGACTAACAGTGTGGTCCTCTTTGTTGGCAGAAATGTCCTCAGTGAAGCTGAGCTGTGCTGTGCTGCCTGTTTTTGATCAGTTTAGAGAGCCGCTTCCTGTTGAAGGGTGGGGTGTTTTTTCTGCTGGTTATTTCCAGGAGTCGATCAGCCACAGCCTTATAGTCGAACTGGAGAAGTGGCCCCATGCCTTCCAAGGTGCGGCAGCCAGCTCGCTCACTGTCTTCGCTGATTCCATCTTTTCTTGAATGATATTTGCCCAGTGCTCTTTTCTTCTTACTGGCTGCTTTCCTCCATGTCATCTCGACTTCAGAGAGGCCACTGTCACCCACTTGAGTTTTCTGTTCTTCGACTATCTCTTCAGGTACAAAAGGAGACTGGTCTACAATGACTTCAAAAACACCCCTCGCTATAGTCCGTACCAAGGTATGGTCCTTAGTCTTGGCAGCAATTTTGCAGAATGGATCAATAAACTTGAGATTCTGATCTGCCAAAAGCTGTCTCCCTCTGCGTCTTCACGCTGATGTACTGGCGCAGCTTCTTCACCGCCCGCTCCCGGATGCCCTTCTCGTTGGACGCCAGCCGCTGCGCGAACTGGATCTCAGCCGGCTGCATGGCGGGGGCCACCGCGCCTGCTGGGGCATTCCCGGCCGAGTCGCCTGCCGAGCCTCAGCCTCCCGCCGCCGCCGCCTAGCCTGGCCCGGTATATCATAATTTTTATATAAAATACTTTATATTATAATCACTATAGCATTACTGACCTTACTTTCCTAGAAAGAAGTAAGGTCTCCCTTATCTTCATTTTGCAAAGAATTTCGTATTATTTATATATATGGTAAAAACATGGAAAAACAAGTTTTATTGTCATTTAAAAATTTTGTTTTTAATAGAGAAATTGTGGGTTTACAGAATAATGATACATAAAATATAGGATTTCCATATACCACTCTATTATCAACATATTTCATTGGTGTGGTACATTTGTTACAATAGATGAAAGCATATTTTTACAATTGTGCTATTAACTATATAGAGTCCATGGTTTAACCTAGGATTCACTGTTTGTATAATGTAGTTTCATGGGTTTTTAAAATAAAATTTTTTATTCTATTACCATATACACATAACCTGACATTTTCCCTTTTAACCATATTCAGATAAATATTTCAGTGCTCTTAATTACATCTACAATGTTGTGCTACCACCACCACTATCCATTACCAAAACATTTCCATCATTCCAAACAGGACCCTGTACATTCTAAGCCTTAACTTCCCATTCCTTATCTCCATCCTATCCCCTGGTAACCTATACTCTAGATTCTGACTCTATGAGTTTGCTTATTCTAATTATTTCAAATCTGTGAGATCATACAGTATTTGTCTTTTTGTGTTTGGCTTATTTCACTCAACATGATATCTTCAAGGTTCATACATGTTGTTGCATGTATCAGGACTTCATTCCTTTGTACAGCTGAATAATACTCTATTCCATTATATGTATATACCACATTTTATTTATCCATTCATCAGGTGATGGGCACTTGGGTTGCTTCCATCTTTGGGCAATTGTTAAAGTGTCTCCTCTATGACCACTGGAATGCAAATATCTGTTTGAGTCCCTGCTTTCTTTTGCATATATACCTAGAAGTGGGATTGCAAGGCCATATAGTAATTCTATATTTAACTTGTTGAAGGACCACCAAACTGTCTTCCACAGTGGTTATACCATTTAAGATTGCCACCAGCAATGAATTTTCCTATTTCTGTGCATCCTCCCTGACATCTGTAATTTTACTTTATTTAACCATTCTAGTGGATGTGAAATGGTTTTGATATGCATTTTCCTGATGGCTAATGATGTTTGGCAAATTTTCATGTGCTTTCTGGCCATTTCTATTTCTTGGAGAGATGTCTACTCAAGTCTTTTGCCCATTTTTAATTGAGCTGTTTGCTCTTGTTGTTAAGTTGAAGGATTTCTTTATATATTCTAGATATTAAACCTTTATTGGATAAATCGTTTCCAAATACTTTACTTTCATGATAAAGTTCTTTGAGGCACAAATGTTTTTAATTTTTATGAGGTATGTATGTATGTATGTATGTATGTATGTATGTATGTATGTATGTATGTATGTATGTATGTATTTATTTATTTATTTATGGTCACTTGTGTTTTGGGTGTGAAGTCTAAGAAACCACTGCCTACCAAAAATGCTTCCCTATAATTTCTTCTAGGAGTTTGATAGGAGTTTGATAGTTCTGGCTCTCATATTTGGGTCTTTGACCCATTTTGAGTTGATTTTTGTATAAGGTGTGCGGTAGGGGGTCCTCCCTTCTTTTAAAAATGGAGATCCAGTTTTTCTGGCACCTTTGTTGAAGAGACCATTCTTTCCCAATTAAGTGGTCTTTGCCACCTTGTCAAAATTCATTTGACTATAAAAAGGGTTTATTTCTGAACTCTCAATTCAACTCCATTGGTCTGTATCTCTGTGTTGTATCAGTACCATGCTATTTTGATTACTGTGGCTTTGTAATAAATTTGGGGGGGGGGGGCTACCAGGAGCTGGGGATTGAACCTAGGACCTTGTATGTGGGAAGCCGGCACTCAATCACTAAGCCACATCAGTTTCCCTGAGTTGGTTTTATCGTTTGTTTTGCTTATTGTTTGTTTTTTTTTTCAAGAGGGAATGGGAACTGAACTGGGACCTCCCATGTGGGAGGCGGGCGCTCAAGTGCTTGGCCACATCTGCTCCTTGTAATAAATTTTAAGATAGGGAATTGTGAGTCCTCCAACTTCATTCTTCTTTTTCAAAATGGCTTTGGCTATTCTGGGGATCCTTGCCCTTCCATATATTTGATGATTGGTTTTTCCATTTCTGCAAAGAAGGTTGTTGGAATTTTGATTGGGATTGCTTTGAATCTGTAGATTGCTTTGGGTAGAACTGGTATCTTAATGATATTTAGTCTTCCAATCCATGAACATGGAATGTTCTTCCATTTATTTAGATCTTTGATTTCTTTTAGCAATGTTTTGCAGATTTCTGTGTACAAGTCCTATACATTCTTGGTTAGATTTATTCCTAGATATTTGATTCTTTTAGTTTCTATTGTAGTGCATTTTTATTCCTCATTTCTTCTTCTGATAGTTCATTGCTTGTGTATATAAACACTACTGATTTTTGGGTGTTGATATTCTACCTTGCCACTTTGCTGAATTCATTTATTAGTTCTAGGAGCTCTGTTGTGGATTTTTCAAGACTTTCTAGACTTGTAGTGATCATGTCATCTACAAATAAAGTTTTACTTCTTCCTTTCCAATTTAGATGCCTTTCATTTCTTTCTCTTGACTACTTAGTCTCACAACTTCTAGTACAATACTGAGTAACAGGGTGACAGTAGGCATCCTTGTTTTGTAAGGGTGACAGTAGGCATCCTTGTTTTGTACCTGATCTTAGAGGAAAAGCTTTCAGTGTTTCATCCTTAAGTAGGATGTTCGCTCTGAGAACATTTCCTTTTATTACTAGTTTTCTAAGTTGATTTATCAAGAAGGGATGCTGTATTTTGTAAAATGCCTTTCTGCAGCAATTGAGAAGATCATGTGTTTTTTTTCCTCCTTCATTCTGTTAATGTGATGTATTACATTAACTGATTTTCTTATGTTGAACCATCTTTTCATACCAGGGATAAATCCCACATAATCACAGTGTATAAACTCTTTTAATATGCTGTTGGATTCACTTTGCTAGTATTTTGTTGAGGATTTTTGCATCTATATTCAAGAGATATTGCTCTGTAATTTTCTTTTCTTGTGGTATCTTTATCTGGCTTTAGTATGAGGGTGATGTTGGCCTCATATAAGGAATTAGGGAGTGTTCCCTCTTCAATTTTTGGTAGAGTATGAGCAGAATCAGTGTTAAGAATTCTTGGAATGCTTTGTAAAACTCTCTTGATGTCACAGGATCCGGAGCTTTTCTTTGTTTGGAGATTTTTGATTACTGATTCAGTCTCTTTGCTAGTTATTAATTTGTTGAGATCTTCTATTTCTTATTGAGTCAATGTAGGTAGTTTGTGTTTCTAGGAATTTGGCCATTTCATCTAGGTTATCTAATTTATTGGTATACTACTAAAGTCCTTTTTATTTCACTGCAATTAGTAGTAATGTCCCCCTTTCTGATTTTAGCAATTTGATTTCTGATTTTAGTTATTTGTATGCTCTCTCTTTTTTTTTTCCTTTATCAGTCTAGCTAAATGTTTGCCAATTTTATTGATCTTTTCAAAGAACCAATTTTGGCTTTGTTGATTCTATTTTTTTTTTTTTTTTTCTAGTACATTTATCTCTGCTCTAATCATTGTTATTTACTTCCTTATACTCAGAGTTTAGCTTACTCTTCTTTTTCTATTTCTTCCAGTTTTGAGGTTAGGTCTCTAATTTGAAATTTTTCTTCTTTTTAAATGCAAGCCTTTAGAGCTAAAAATTTCCTTTTCAGGACTGCCTTTGCTGAATCCCAGAAGTTTTGTTATTTTGTATTTCCATTTAATTCAACATTATTCCTAATTTCCCTTTTGATTGCCTCTTTAAACCATTGGTTGTTTAAAGGTACACTAATTATCACATATTTGTGCATTTTTCATTTCTCCTGCTGTTACTGACTTCTCACTTCCTTCTTTTGTGGTTATCAGAGAAGATATATTGCACAATTTCAATATTTTTAAATTTACTAAGACACTTTTTTGTGACCTAAAATATGATCTATCTAGTGAATGAACCAAGTGTACTCAAGAAGAATGTGTATTCTGCTGATGTTGGGTGGAGTGTTCTATATATGTCTGTTAGGTCTAGTTGGTTTAGAGTGTCATTCAAGTCTTGTATTTCCTTATTGATTGTGGCAGTTTGATGTAATTATGAATTCCAAAAATATAACTGGATCATGCTTGTAAACTGACCTGTTAATCTGGGCATGATTAGGTTAGGATTAGGGCATTGAGCCCCACCCCTTGGTGGGTGGGGAACTGAATATAAAAGACAAGGCAAAGGACAGTTGAAGCAGTCTTTTGAGAAGCCATTTTGATATTGGAAAGAAGGCCCCAGGAGAAGAGAAGCAAGCCATCTGCCTGATCGTCTACAGCTGACCTTGTGGAGGAAACAGGAACTAAGCCCAGAAAGAAACGCAGCCCCGGGAAGAGAGGAACCCCAGAAGCCTGAACCGTGGCAAACGCCGGCAGCTGTCTTGCTCTAACATGTGGCAATGGACTGTGGTGAGAGAAGAAACTTAATGCTTTATGGCCTGGTCTCTGTGGACTTCTACCCCAAATAAATACCCTTTATAAAGACCAACCCATTTTTGGTATTTTACATTAGCACCCCTTTGGCTGACTAATACATTGATCTTCTGTCTAGATCAGGGATTCTTAACAAGGGATCCATGAGCTTGAATTGAAATTCAAAAAAAACATTATTCTTGTGGGGATGTGTTGATGCAGGTATGATATATTTATTAAATAATACACAGTGTAGGGTGGACTTAGTAAGGGGTCCGTGGTTTTTGCCTGACTGGCAAAGGGGTCCATGAAACAAAAAAGGTTAAGAACCCCTAGTCCAGATGTTCTATGCAATATTGAAAGTGGTGTATTAAAATTTCCTACTATTGATGTAGAACCATCAATTTCTCCCTTCAAATGAGTCAGTATTTGCTTCATATATTTTGAGGCTCTGCTGTTAGGTGCATATATGTATTTATAATTGTTACATCTTCCTGTTGAGTTGTCCCCTTTATCTGAATCTAATGAATTTATTTGTCCCAAATAAAATTGACTTAAAGTCTATTTTATTAGTATAGCTATTGTACTAATATATTATTATTATTGCTACTCTAGCTTTCTTTTGGTTGCCACTTGCATGGTATATTTTTTTCCATCCTTTTACCCTCAACCTACTTATATCTTTGAATTTAAGATTAGTCTCTTGCGGACAGCATATACTGGGGTTATGCTTTTTTATCCTTTCTGCTAATCTCTGCCTTTTAGCTGGAGAGTTAAAGCCATTTTACATTTAAAGTCACTACTAATATTGCAGGATGTTGTTCTGCCATTTTGCTATTTAGTCTTTGTAAGGCTTATACATTTTCTGTCCCTCAATTCTTCCTTTAATGCCTACTTTCATATTTATTTGATTTTTTTATTGTACTATATTGAGTGCCTTCTCATTTCTATATGGATATATTTTTCATATATTCTTCTTGTGACTACCATGGGGTTAAAATTTAACATTTAAATATATAACAACCACAGTTAGTTTGATACCAACTTGACTTCAGTATCATACAAGCACACTTTTCCTTACAGTCCTGTGTCTCTCCATCTTTTTTTTTTTTCACTTATTACCATTTATATTGTACATATCCAAAAGCATAGATTTATCGTTACTTTTTAATGTATTTTCATTTTAGTACCTGCAGAAAGTAAGAAATGTAGTTACATACTAAAAAATATAGTATATAGTACTAGCATTTATAATTACCCAAACTGTTACCTTTACCAGAGGTCATTATTTATTTATGCCACTTTCAACCACTATCTATTGTCCTCTTCTTTCAGTCTGAAGAATTCCCTTTAGTGTTGTTTGTAGGGCAAATCTGGTGGTGAGCAACTCCCCTACCTTTTGTTTATTTGGGAATATCTTCATTTTTCCCTGACTACTCCCATCCCCAGAGATGGCTCCCTCATCTGTCTGCTCGCTGTGTCTACTCGTTGTCTGCTTGCTGTGTCTGCTCGTTGTTTGCTTGTCTTCTTTAGGAGGCACTGGGAACCAAACCAAGGGCTTCCCATGTGGGAGGCAGTTGCCCAACTGCTTGAGCCACATCTGCTCCCCACTGTTTTTTTTTTTAAAGATTTATCTATTTATTCCCTCCACCCCCACACTCGTCGTTTTTGCACTCGCTGTCTGCTCGCCTTCTCTTTAGGCGGGAACCAATCCTGGAACCTTCTGGAGTGCAGAGAGGCTGCTCAATCTCTTGTGCCACCTCAGCTCCCCGGTCTGCTGAGTCTCTTATTGTCTCTCTTCTGTGTCTCTTTTTGTTGTGTCATCTTGCTGTGCCAGCTCTCCATGCAGGCCAGCCTGCTTTTCACCAGGAGGCCCTGGGAATGGAATCCTGGAATTCCTATATGGTAGACAGGAGCCAATCACTTGAGGCACATCTGCTTCCCCACCTGGTTTTTGAAACAGTCTCACCAGATATAAAATTCTTGTTGGCATTTGTTTTTTTTTTTGTTTTGTTTTTTTTTGGCATGTGTTTTAATTCAGCACTTCTACCTTTTTGCCTCCATGGTTTCTGATAAGAAATCAGCACTCAGTCTAATTGGGACTCCCTTGTGTATAACATGTTTTTCTTTTGCAGCTTTCCTAACTCTCTCCTTTTCCTTTGCATCTGAGTTTTACCAGTATATGACAGGGTGTGCTTTTCTCCATGTTTCTCCTGTTTGGTGTCTCTGAGCTTCTTAGATGTGCATATTAATGTCTTTTGCTTTTGCTATGTTTAGGAAGTTCTCTCATTATTTCTTTGAATATTCCTTCTGATCCTTTCTCTCTTTCTTCTTCTGGGACTCCTATATTGTGTATATGTTTGATGGTCTCCTACAGGTCTCAGCCTATTTTATCTTTTTATAATTCTTTTTTTCTTTCTGCTCCTCAGTCTGGCTTATTTCAATTTTCCTGTCTTCGAGTTCACTGATATTTTCTTTGCTCAGCTCCAATCTGCTGTTGAAAGCTTTGAGGGCATTTTACATTTCAGTTATTGCGGTCTTCAACTCCAGAAAGTGTTTGCTTCCTTTTTACAATTTCGGTCTCTTTACTAAGGTTTTCATATTGCTCCTTCATTGTTTTCCTGGTAACCTTTGTTTTTTTCCTCTTTTTTTTTCCTTCATCTTCTTTAGCATGTTTAAGGTCATTTTTAAAAAGTCTTTGCTCATTATGTCCACAATCTGGTCATCTTCGTTGTTTTTTTTCCCTGGATTTTTATTATTGTCTTCCTTTGGTTGGGCCATCATCTCCTGTTTATTTGTCTTGTATTCTCTTTTTTGCACACTGTACATTTTAATATTTTTTAAAAATTTTGCTCGATTATTCCCTGATATGTCTGTTTCTTTATTTTGTAATGAGCTGGTAATATGACAGAGATTTTCTTGAGTGTTAGCCATTCTATCAGGAAGTCCTCCTAAGGCAAATACAAAGTACAGGGTTCTTCCTGGCTTTTCTGGGCCTGGGCTCGTGTCTTCTCCTAGGCTTGTGCTTGTTAGTTGCTTCGAAGTTCCTCTGTTTATGCACTATCATTTACCAGGAGACAGGACCTCTCCTTCTTCCTGGTTTAAAGCAGATAATCCTTTGCCCCAGGTCATCCACCTCAAAAGGTGCTTACACTGCTTTCCAGGTTGTCTCAAGCTGCTTTCACCTGGAGGGCAAATTCTGGGAGGGGGCACACCTCCTCTGTTCCTAGCTGGAACAGAGCCAGGGACCGACCAAGGAGGCACAGACTGGCTAGAAAGTACCCTGGGGAGGAGATAGAAAGGGTGCCAGGAATTTCTTTCATATGTCTCCAAAGCTGTGCTTTCTTGACCTACTCAGCAAATGCAGCCCTTGAACTAACTCTGTAGCTCTGCAGAAGCATATAGTCTTTAAGTCTCCTCAGACACCTTTGCTGGGGCAGGATGGAACAATGGCTACCTTCAGAGCCAGGCTCCCAGCAATCGGAAGTCACTTATCAAAAGCCATGATCAGCAGTTGGCTTTGCCCACCCCTGATCTTGGGGAAGGGGAATTTTGCATCCCTTCCTGTCACCAGTGAGCTAGCCATCGGCTGGACCCCACTGCAGTGACAGTGTGGGAAAGGTGCTGGTAACTCCCCAAAGGAAAGAGTGATTTCTTTCTTAGTCGTTATGATAATTTACCAGCCTCTTCCTTACTCTCTTCCTGGGAGGAGTACAGTGTTTTACTGGACTCCAGAGTTTTAAAATAGTTGTTTCAGATAGTTCCTTCTGATTTAATATTGTTCTGGTGGACAGACTTAATCCTGGAGCTTCCTAGTCTGCCATCTTCCCACAATCCTCCCCTTTTATTGTTTTTTGATTCAAAAATTGTATAATATATTTGCATTTTCAAAACTGAATGCCATTTTAGCTTCTAAGTTTCTAGGGTAGTCAATGGCTTTCCATTAATTCCTACATGTAATTTTTGGATGGGAATTTCTATAAGGAAAATGTTTAATCTGTTATTCCTGCACCTTACTACAGGAGTCCTAAGTTCTCTTAAAAATAATAACTGTTGTTTATAGGCCCTAATGGTTGTGGGTGAGGAATAAAGTAGATGATTCAGATAATTAACTGGCAAATTTCACCAACCATTAATCTATTTAACTACTTGACTCAAGACTCTCCCCACTGCTATCAACTGTCCAATTCTGAGTCATATAAAGTTAAATATCACCTGCCAATATTACACTTAAGCCAATATATCAGACAATTGTCTAAAATATAAGACAGTTACCAGGATCACACTTATAAGAGCTTTTACTATTGGTTAAAAAATGGCTTCTGATTCTATAAATATTAAATGTACTATTAAATTATCACCTATTAAACTATCTATGCATGGTATGGGTATTTCTTTTTCCATCCTTGTGTCCTGGAGAGCAGACTGCTATCTCTGATCCATTTGAATGGATTGGCTATTTTCCGTTATACTTCATTTTACTGACAGAAAGTCACTGGCAAAAATGTATATTTGTTCAGTCAATATTTTACAATATTACAGTTTGAAAAGTAAGTGTTCAAGATTCCTCTATCTGCGGAATTATCTCAAAGCAAAGGAAGTTAAGCTGTGTATTTTGACTTTAAAGTGGTGTCAGCAAACTGTTTCTGTCAAGAGCCAGATATGCAAATTAAAAACAAAAAGATAGTTTTTCCCCCTCTCAGAACGGCAAAAATTTTAACATTTTTTTTTACAATATCCAGTTGTTGATGAGCTTGTAGAGAAATAGTTACTCTCTAAATTACTCCAAGCATTTGGTAAGTTATTCTGATAATACTTATCAAAAATTGAAAAATACATAGTAAAGGGATCTCTCTCTCTCTCTCTCTCTCTCTCTCCAAGAACACACATTAAACACATTAGAGTTGGTGCTTTAGGTAAGGCAAATGGGAGTAAGGATGGAGCCTGGTACAGATTAAGATGACTGGGTGCCACGACCTGAGCAGTCTAAGGTTAAAAAGCATGGTTACTTATATCCAAAAATCTAACTTTTGAGGACTTATTTAACAGAACTAGAAGATAAATGTACAAGGATATACACTCTGGAAAAATGGAAAACTCGGAACTAATAGGAAAATGGCTGAATAAATTATGATACATCTATTTATTAATATATATGAAATAATGTATTGTACTATTAAAAAGATTGCTGTAGATCTGGATGGTCTGTGCTAGAAGGACCCTATAATATTTTAAATGAGAAAAAAATAAAGTACAACAGATATAGTATGATTTCATTTTTATAAAATGCAAAATAAAATAAAATAATCCTATATATGCATTTTTGTGTATATTTTCTTTTTCTTTTTTTTTTTTTTTAAAGATTTTATTTATTTATTCATTTATCCCCCCCTTGCTGCTTGTGCTCGCTGGGTCAGCTAACCACGCCTTACGGGCAGGCTTGCCTTCACCAGGAGGCCCCGGGAACCGAACCCGGGGCCTCCCATATGGTAAACGGGAGCCCTACTGATTGAGCCACAGCCTCTTCCCTGTATATTTTCTTAAACAAAGGAAAGCATATAAAAGAATTCACACTAAATGATTAGCACTAGTTATATTAGAAGTTGAGACTGGAAGGTAACAAATAGGGAAAAGGAGGCTATTAATTTTATTTTCAACACTCTGAATTTCTTAAATTATTTAATCAGAATGTATTACTTTGGTTTTTCAAATTACAAAAATTCAAACAGTAAATAATGTATTCTAGTTCTAAGTGGCTAAGAACAGAATTTCTCTACCAAGATCTTACAATCAGAAAAGATGGTAAGATTTAGAGTATTCAATTATAGGAGGTTCCATTGAGAAGGCAGGACTTGAACTATCGAAATAGGATTTTCATAATATGATTGGAGAACTTTAGGCAAGCAACACTACTTTAAGCATGAAAGGAGTCAAAGCTGAGTATATTCATAGGAAAAGGAGAATGAGCTGAGTCAGATGACTGGTTAATACAGAGGAGTGATAGAAAATAAGGGGTTCCAAATGATTTCTTTCTGTTATACACTGAAAAGTGTCTTCTGGTTGACGTTTTAGATAAGGGAAATGATGGCATGCCTAGGAAAATTACTTTAAAAAATTTTATTAAAACCTATTATAGTTAAATTATTTCCAAGGAGATCAGATGGAAGGTAACATATCCATCAATTCTTATATCCATCATATTTTTAATTCTTATATTATATCCATCAATTCTTATTGGGGGTTAATGTATGTCTGTTTCTCAGACTAGGTGATAATTGAATTCTTATATTCAAAAAGTTATGGTTTCAATTAGCTATATGAAACAATTTGTAAGCAATAATTGCTTACAAATAATAATATGGGCTTTCTAACCACTTCATGTTTTCTCTTTTTTCCTTCTTTTCTGCTTTTCATAGGCTAGATCACCTTTTTCCCCTTCTGTTAGTTTTAAAGTTTTAAATTCTATTTTCATTCTTATACCATTTGTCATTAAGTTCCTGAACTCATGCTTGTTTATCCATATTGATTTCTTAAACATATCCCTATCTTCCACCTAACAAGGCAAGTATTTCAGCATGTGCTCATAATCCTTTAATCTCCACGCCCACCCCCACCTCCTGGATACTATCAAGAATTTTATTTCTGAATTTTCGTTAGTTTTCCTTTCTTTGAATATATATTACTGCTTATTTTAAGATGTTACCTGATTACTTTCAATTCCAATAGATTTTACAGCAACATTTTTAGATTAATTTATTAATTTTTCTTACAAGTACTTCCTCTAAGTATGATTTTCAAATACGTGGCAGTGTAGAAAAACTGTTGAGACATTTTATACATAAAAATACGCTTACTCTATTCCCCTGTTTAGTGACAGTTTGGCTAGATATAAAATTCTAGGCTAAAAGTTCCTTTCTTTCAATACTTTAAAAATATCAATCCATTTAGCTTCCTGTATCCATGTTGTTCTTGAGAAATTTAAGGTCAGTCTGATTCTTGTTCCTTTTAAGGTAATATGTTCTCTCACTCTGAAACCTTTCTAAACATTTCTCTGTTTTTTTTTTTTTTTTTTTAAAGATTTATTTATTTACTTCTGTCCTTTTTTAACAACCCCCTCCCATTTTTGCTGTTTGTTTTTATGTTGTGTGTCCATTTGCTGGGCAATTCTCTGTGTCTGTTTCCTGCCCTCTCTTCTCATCCTTCTCCTCCTGTCTTCACCGGAATTCGATCCTGGGAACCTCCGATGTGGGAGAGAGGCGTCCTACCACCTGCACCACCATAGTTCCTGTTATTTTTTCGGCGCGTCTCGTCTTGGCTCTCCCTTGTGTCACTCTCCTATCATGTCATCATCTTGCTGTGTGGCCCTGCAGAGCCTGGCAGTGCATCCGCTTGCAGGGCCTAACAGCGCACCCACGCACGGGACCTGGTGGCCAGCTTGCCTTCTGTTTTTCTTTATTTTTACCGGGAGGTCCCAGGGATCGAACTCAAGTCCCTCCACATGGGAGATGGACGCCCAACCATTTGATCCACATCCGCTCCCTCTCTTTGTTTCTGATGTCTATACATTTCACTTTAATGAGCCCACGTGTAGGTTTTCTTTCAGGCATCTGTTTTCCATTCTTCATCCTTCCGATATGAGGTCTTCCATCTTTCTTTCTTTCATGTTATTATTTTTTCAAATATTTCCTTCCCTTCATTTTTTCCCTTCCCTCTTTAAACTCCTATTATCTAAAGGTTATCAATTCTATTTCTATCTTTTGCACAGCTTAGTTTTCTTTTCTATTTTATATAACTTTATCTTTTTCTGATGCCTTGCAGGTGAGTGCTTCATCTATCTTCTAGCTTCATTATATAATTTCTATTGTTTTTAAGTGAATAACAGGAGCTGTCTATATAAATAATTTTAAACTGAGCCCGTATTTAACAGCATTTTTATAAATTTAATATTAAATGCACCAGTATAAAATTAAATAAATATTAAAAACAGGAAATGAGGCAGGGAAGTTTAATGTATCATTTTGTGGTGAGATTAATTTTATTTTTATTTTTAGACCTCATATTATATTCCATATTATATATTTTTTTCCCGAATTGCATTTATGAGAAGCTTGGCCCCTTTTGCATGTTTTTCAAATGTATGATTCACTTTAAAATTTTCAAAGCCTTTTCCAAAAATTCTGACAACAAATAACTACAACAAATTGTAATATACTAGATTATTTACTCACACTTGGAATAGTTGAAGATTTCTTTCTTTCTGGCCCTATAAGAGGACTTGTAGTCATCTCACTTTTTGATCCAACTGTTGTGCTGCCAAGTTTACGAGAAACATCTTTGTCCCACTCCTCTTTTTGTTCACTTTCCACACTGTTAGCTTGAGGCCTTTTGGTGTATGATACGGCAGGAGGAATGGATGGACCCACTATAACCAAAAATAGTATAATTAGCTGAAAAACAACTGAGATAATTTCTTCTCATGAAAAAAAAAATTAAAATAATACCTATATTTGCATATTTTACACTCTGAACTAAGATCAAACTCTTTGATTACAAAAATTAAGATGAGTCCCTGCAAAAGGGACTATAGACATAAGTCAGTAATATAAATCTTTGGTAAATGGGATTAGGTACAAATACACAAGCACACAGAGATGTGAATATAATAATGCTTAAAAAAACACAAGTTTGGGTAAACTTTGTGTGCCTTTTCACTTATTTCAATTTTTTCCCCACCATGATCACTAAAACGCCGCTGCTTCTGATTTGCTGATATGCTTCGCTGGACCTTCAGATGAGCGGGGGACTGAAGAGTGCTGTTGTTTAAGTCACTGCTGGGCCGTGACCTCTGGCATAAGTTTCCACTGGACAAGGATTCACCTCCTTCAAACTATAAGAAAAACAAAGACCGCCAGGATTTGAAAACAAAAAAAGTTTATATAAACAATGTGCACTCTCTATTTCATCATCTATTCAAACCTATACAAGTAGTTATCAAAATTAGATAGATAGATAGATAGATAGATAGATAGATAGATAGATAGATAGATAGAT
>JAKSZT010054263.1:5469688-5505703 GCA_026826555.1 Tolypeutes matacus
GATAGATAGATAGATAGATAGATAGATAGATAGATAGATAGATAGATGGGATACAGAACTTCTCAAGTTGGCAAACAGGAAGGGAGGGAACTGGATATAACATGCTTTCATGAGTCTGTGTAATCTGTTATCTTCAGCAGATGGCATTGAATACTTACTTCAGTCAAAACACTAAATAAATAGCTATCAATTATTGAATGGTTATTATATACAAGACACCATGTCAAGCTCTTACTACAAACCTATGATATATTAACCTGCACTTAACAGAGGGAAAAACTGAGGTTAAGAGAGTCAAGGGGGATTGTGGGAAGATGGCAGAATAGAAAATTCCAGGAATCAGTCCCTCTACCAAAACAACTATTGAACTGGCAAGAACTGTCTGAATCAACTATTTTGTAACTCCAGAGCCTGGTGGAATACTGTGCAGCATCTTTAGGGAAGAGTGGAGGAAAAGGCTGGGCAGTAAATACCACACTTGGCATTCAAAAAAATCTGTCACATCACTAGCAGGATGCAAACTTAAGGAACAGACAATTCTGGGACTAAATCCTAGAGCTAACATTTAAAAATATTAAAACATATAGTATGCAACAAAAGATTACAAGGAAAAAAGAAACAGGAAATGTTGGCCCATCCAAAGGAACAGGATAAAAATCCTAATGCCTGCAATGAAGAGGATCAGACTTTGGATATGACAGAGACTAAAAAAAATTATCCTCAATATGCTCAAGGAAATAAAGGAAAACACAGAGGAAGAACTAAAGGATATGAGGAAAACAATGATTGAACAATATGGGAAACTCTTCAAGATTCTCAATAAGAACCAAATAGAAATACCGGAATTGAAGATCACAATATCGTCTTATTTCTTAATGGTGCTAAAATACAAATGCATAAAAATGATGCAATGATAGATATGTATAAAGGTATAATTTATAACAAGTACTAAAAAAGGTGGGGGGACAGAAGGGTATAGGAACAGTATATGTGTATGCTATTGAAGATAAGTTGATATCGATATCAAATCAAATAGGACTGTTAAAGATATTAAATTTTTTTTTCAAGTTTTATTTTATTGTTTCCCCCCACCCCCTTGTTGTTTTTCACTTGCTGTGTCTGTCTGTCTTCCTTTTTTCTTTCTTTTTTTTTATTTAAACTAGGAAGAAGTCCCTATTTATTTTTTTAATTTTTAATTTTTTTTTAATCTTTATTTTGTACATTTAATAATTGAAAACATAATTAAAAACTAAAAAGTAAACACAGATGAATAAATAAATACATTTCTCAATTAAATATAATGGATACATGTAATTTTTTTTTTTTTTGAATGAAGCAATATATTACACAATATATTTGATTCATAGTAATGCATTCATACAGTATTGGTCCTTTTGTGTCTGCTTGCTTCACTCAACATAATGTCCTCCAGGTTCATCCATGTTGCCATATGCTTTATGACTTCACTTCTTCTTACAGCTGCATAATATTCCATCGTTTGAATAGACCACAGTTTGTTTATCCATTCATCTGTTGATGGACACCTGGGTTGTTTCCAACTTTTGGTAATGGTGAATAATGTGGCTATGAACATCGGTGTGCAGATGTCTGTTTGTGTGACTGCTCTCAGTTCTTCTGGGTATATACCTAGTAGTGGTATGGCCGGGTCACGTGGCAAGTCTATATTCAACTTCTTTAGGAACTGCCAAACAGTCCTCCATAGTGGTTGTACCATCCTGCATTCCCACCAACAGTGAAGAAGTGTTCCTATCTCTCCACATCCTCTCCAACACTTGTAGTTCTCTGTCTTTTTCATAGTGGCCATTCTGATAGGTGTGAAATGATATCTCATTGTAGTTTTGATTTGCAATTCCCTAATTATGAGTGATGTTGAGCATTTCTTCATGTGTTTTTTTGCCATTTGTATTTCTTCTTCAGAGAAATGTCTATTCAAGTATTTGGTCCATTTTTTAATTGGGTCATTTGTCTTTTTATTGTGGAGTTGTAACATCTCTTTATATATCCTGGATATTAAACCCTTATCAGATATTGATTTCCAAATATTTTTTCCCATTGAGTTGGCTGCCTTTTCACCCTTCTGACAAAGTCCTGGGAGGTGCAAAAGTGTTTAATTCTGAGGAGGTCCCATTTATCTACTTTTTCTTTTGTTGCACGTGCTTTGGGTGTGAGGTCCAAGAAACCACCACCTACTACAAGGTCTTGAAGATGTTTCCCTACATTTTCTTCCAGTAGTTTTATTGTCCTGGCTTTTATATTTAGATCTTTGATCCATTTTGAGTTGGTTCTTGTATAGGGGGTGAGATAGGGGTCCTCTTTCATTCTTTTGGTTATAGATATCCAGTTCTCCCAACACCATTTGTTGAAGAGACTGTTTTTTCCCATCAGCGTGGGCTTGGTAGGTTTGTCAAACACCAGTTGACTGTATAGATGAGGGTTTATTTCTGGATTCTCAATTCTATTCCACTGATCGATATGTCTATCTTTATGGCAGTACCATGCTGTTTTGACCACTGTAGCTTTGTAATATATTTCAAGGTCAGGCAGTGACATTCCTCCCACGTTGCTCTTCTTTTTTAGAATACTTTAGGCTATTAGGGTGCACTTACCCTTCCAGATGAATTTGGTAATTGCCTTCTCTAATTCTGTAAAGTAAGCTGTTGGGATTTTGATTGGTATTGCATTGAATCTATAAATCAGTTTGGGCAAGATTGACATCTTCACGACATTTATTCTTCCAATCCATGAACACGGAATGTCTTTCCATTTGTTTAGGTCTTTTAAAATTTCTTTTAGCATTGTTTTGTAGTTTTCTGCATATAGGTCTTGTACTTCCTTGGTTAAATTAACTCCTAGGTATTTGAGTCTTTTTTTGCTATTGAAAATGGAATTTTCCTCCTGATCTCCTCCTCAGATTGTTCAGTACTAGTGTAAAAAAAATTACTGATTTTTACGTGTTGATCTTACATCCTGCCACTTTGCTGAACTCATTTATTAGTTCAAGGAGCTTTGTTGTGGATACTTCAGGATTTTCTAAATACAGGATCATGTCATCCGCAAACAGTGAGAGTTTTACTTCCTCTTTTCCCATTTGGACGCCTTTAATTTTTTTGTCTTGTCTAATTGCCCTAGCTAGAACTTCTAGTACAATGTTGAATAACAATGGTGACAGTGGGCATCCTTGTCTTGTTCCCGATCTTAGGGGGAAAGCTTTCAACCTTTCCCCATGAGTATAATGTTGACTGTGGGTTTTTCATATATGCCTTTTATCATATTGAGGAGTTTTCCTTTTATTCCTATCTTTTGAAGTATTTTTATCAAAAAAGCATGTTGGATTTTGTTGAATGCCTTTTCTGCATCTATTGAGATGATGATGTGGTTTTTTCCCTTCAATCTGTTAATGTGGTGTATTACATTGATTGATTTTCTTATGTTGAACCAGCCTTGCATACCAGGAATAAATCCCACTTGGTCGTGATGTATAAGCCTTTTGATATGCTGTTAGATTCAATTTGCAAGTATTTTGTTGAGAATTTTTGCATCTATGTTCATGAGAGAGATTGGTCTGTAATATTCTTTTCTTGCGGAATCTTTATCTGGCTTTGGTATGAGGGTGATGTTGGCTTCATAAAATGTGTTGGGTAATTTTCCCTCCCCTTCAATTTTTTAGAAGAGTTTAAACAGGATTGGTGTTAATTCTTTTAGAAATGCTTGGTAGAATTCACCTGTGAAGCCATCTGGTCCTGGACTTTTCTTTGCTGGGAGATTTTTGATGACGGATTCAATCTCCTTAATTGTAATGGTTTATTAAGTTCTTGTATTTCTTGTTGTGTCAATGTAGGTTGGTTATGAGTTTCTAGAAATTTTTCCATTTCATCCAGGTTGTCTAGTTTGTTGGCATACAGTTTCTCATAATATCCTCTTATGATTCTTTTTATTTCTGTGAGGTCATTTGTAATTTCGCCCCTTTCATTTCTGATTGTATTTATATTTATTTGCATCTTCTCTCTTTTTTTCTTTGTTAGTCTAGCGAGGGGTTTGTCAATTTTATTGATCTTCTCAAAGAACCAGCTTTTGGTTTTGTTGATTTTCTCTATTGCTTTTCTGTTCTCATTTTCATTTATTTCCACTCTAATCTTTATTATTTCTTTCCTTCTTTTTGCTTTGGGATTGGTTTGCTGTTCTTTTTCTAGTTTCTCAAGTTGTTCAGTTAAATCTTTGAGTTTAGCTCTTTCTTGTTTCTTAATATAGGCATTTAGGGCTATAAATTTCCCTCTCAAGACTGCCTTTGCTGTATCCCATAAGTTTTGATATGTTGTGTTCTCATTTTCTTTTTCTTTGTTTTTTTCAAAGATTTTATTTATTTATTCATTTATCCCCCCCTTGCTGCTTGTGCTCTCTGGGTCTGCTAACCACGCCGTGCAGGTGGGCTTGCCTTCACCAGGAGGCCCCGGGAACCGAACCCGGGGCCTCCCATATGGTAAACGGGAGCCCTACTGATTGAGCCACAGCCGCTTCCCCTCATTTTCATTTGTCTCAATATATTTACTGATTTCACTTGCAATTTCTTCTTTGACCCACTGAATATTTAGGAGTGTGTTGTTCAGTCTCCACACATTTGCAAATTTACTTTTTTCCTGTCTGTTATTGATTTCTAGTTTCATTCCATTATGATCTGAGAAGGTGCTTTGTATAATTTCAATCTTTTTATATTTATTGAGAGCTGTATTGTGACCTAACATGTGGTCTATCCTGCAGAAAGATCCATGGGCACTTGAGAAGAATGTATAACCCGCTGAGTTTGGATGCAGTGTTCTGTATATATGTTAGGTCTAACTTGTTTATCATATTGTTCAAGTTCTCTGTTTCCTTGTTGATCTTCTGTCTAGTTGTTCTATCTAATGATGTGAGAGGGGTGTTGAAGTCTCCGACGATTATTGTAGAAACATCAATTTCTCCCTTCAGTTTTGCCAGTGTTTGTCTCATATATTTTGGGGCACCCTGGTTAGGTGTGTAAATATTAATGACTGTTATATCTTCCTGGAGGATCGTCCCTTTTATTAATATATAATGGCCTTCCACATCTCTTATCAGTTTTTTGCATTTGAAGTCTGTTTTGTCTGATATTAGTATAGCTACCCCTGCTCTTTTCTGTTTACTATTCATGTGGAGTATCTTTTTCCAACCTTTTACTTTCAGCTGGTTTGTATCCTTGGGTCTGAGGTGAGTTTCTTGTAAGCAGCATACGGATGGCTCATGTTTTTTTATCTATTCTGACAGCCTGTATCTTTTGATTGGGGAATTTAATCCATTCACATTCAATGATATTACTGAAAATGCACTATTTATTTCCTCCATTTTATTCTTTGGTTTTCATATGTCATCTTATTTTTGTCTCTCTTTTTACTCTTTTGGTTATCCTTTCTGCTTTTCTTTCTTCTATACTCTCCTCCAAGCCTCTCTCTCCTGTCTTTTTCTTTCAGGTTCTAAGGCTTCCTTTAATATTTCCTGCAAAGGTGGATTCCTTTTTGCAAACTCTCTTAGTTTCTGTTTGTTTGTGAATACTTTATATTCACCTTCATATTTGAAGGACCGTTTTGCTGGATAAAGAATTCTCGGCTTGCAGTTTTTCTCTTTCAGTTTCCTAATTGTATCATACCACTGTCTTCCTGCCTCCATGGTTTCTGAAGAGAAATCTGCCCTAAGTCTTATTGGACGTCCTTTGTACGTGATCGTTTGTTTCTCTCTTGCTGCTCTGAGAATTTTCTCTTTATCTTTTACATTTGACATTCTGAATAATATGTGTCTTGGTGTGGGTTTATTTGGATTTATTCTTATCGGGGTATGGTGTGCTTCTTGGACATGTAAGTTCATTTCTTTCGTGAGAGTTGGGAAATTTTCAGCTATTATTTCCTCAAATACTCTTTCTGCCCCTTTTCCTTTCTCTTCTCCTTCTGGAACTCCCATGACACGTATGTCCTTGCGTTTTGTGTTGTCATTCAACTCTCTGAGCCCCTGCTCAATTTTTTCCATTCTTTTCTCTCTTCAATTTTAGATGCTCTGTCTTCAGTATCACTTATTCTTTCTTCTATCATTTCAAGTCTGCTGTTGTATGCTTCAAATGTATTTTTTACTTCACCTATTGTGTCTTTCATTCCCACGAACTCCGTTACTTTTCTGTTCAGGATTTCAAATTCTTCTTTGTGTTCGCTCAATGACTTCTTGATGTCATTTATCTCTTTAACTATATTCTCTTTCATCTCATTAATTTGATTTTGGAAATTTGTGCTCATCTCACTGATTAGTTCTCTCAAATTCTGCATCTCTTCTGGGACTTTGCTGTATTCCTTTTCTTGGGCCATTTCTTCTATTTTCTTAGTATGGCTCATAATTTTTTGCTGGTGCTTAGGCATCTGGTTAGGTTGTATTTTACTTAGATGCTCTATCTCTTTCTCTTTTATAGGGTTTTAGTGGCAGGAGGCTGTGAGTTACCACAGCTCTTTGATTTTTGACTCAACCTTGATTGTTAGGATTGTTCTGCTTGTTGCTCAAATTTGGGCCCTGGACCCAGTGATTGGTTGTAGAGTCTTTTCCTAGGGCCTTGGGCAGGGAGACTATAGAGGCCTGGAAAAGTCTCTCATTAATTTTCTTATGTGCACTTTCTTGGTCTGCCAGGAGATGGCGCTTGTTGGCAGCTCTCAATTCAATGCCTGGTCGGAGCGTATTTGTTGTGACACAGACCAGATCAATGTGATAGAGCTTCCTGTCTGGGGGCTAAGAGCCCTGTGATTCAAACTTTCTGAGACAGTTCTCCAGGCTTCTCTCGTAGCGGCCCCCTTTTCCCAGCTAGGAAATATTTCCACTTCCTTCTGAATCCTCAACAATCAGTCCCTGTTAGTAGAGGAGGAGATTGAGAGGTTTGTATATCTTTAGCCCCTTGCAGGCTCCAAGGCAAACAATGGCGCAGCCCCACCTGGCCTGGAAGGGCTCTCGGGACAGGGCAGACCAAACCTGGGAGTCCAAAGGAGGGTCAGCCCCAGGCTCTCTCTCCCCTCTCCCATGGAGTCTTCAACAATTAGTCCAGGCTAGAAGAGTGGGAGGCTGCGAGGGTTGGATTTCTCCAGTCCTTTCTAGGCTCCCAGGGCAAACCGCTATGTGGAAGGAAGGGTCCGTGGGGCTCCGCAGCCCAAATTTCAGGTCAGAACCTGAGTCAGCCTAAGGCTGTGTCCCTCTCTCTCCCCTTTCTGGGAGTGGCAGATCCCTGAAGCCCCCTTTGTCTGTCGTCGAAGGCCCAGTGGCCCGAGAATTCTGAAGAGTGTGAGGGAGGGTGCGGGCAGCAGCAGAGCTGCTACTTGCAACTCACAGTTCTGTTGTCGTGATTTCCCTCTTCTGTCTGTCTCTCCTCTGGGTGGTGTGCAGCCTTCACCTGCTGTCCTAAACCCTAGAAGATCTTTTTCGGGGCTGTTTCAGCTTGTCCTCTAGCTATTTTTCTGGAGAAGAGATTCCCGTGTCTTACTAGTTCGCCATCTTCCCGGAATTCCTAGATATTAAATTTTAAACTCAGGGTAACCACAAAGAAAATACACGATAAATAAATTCAGAAAGATATGAGAAGGGTCTCAAATTTGTATAATACAAAAAACTAAATAAATATGAAATTAGGCAATAATGGAAGAATTGAGTCAAAAAAGGTTTAAGACTTACAAAGACTAAATAGCAAAATAGCAGGAAAAAGTATTCCATTATCAGTAGTCAATTTAAATTTAAATGGCTTAAACTCTTCAGTCAAAAGGCAGATATTGGCAGAATGGATAAAGAAGCAAGATCCAACTATATGCTGTTCTCAAGAGACTCACATTAAATTCAAAGAGTTAAGTAGGCTGAGGGTGAAAGGATGGAAGAAAATATACAATGCAAGGTCTAACCAAAAGAGGGGTAGCTATGCTAATATCAGAAGAAATGCACCTAACAGCAGAGTCCCAAAATATATGAAGCAAACGCTGAGAAATTTGAGGAAGAAATTGACAATTCTACATTAATAGTAGGAAATTTCCATACATCACTTTCAATAATGAATAGAACATCTAGACAGAAGATCAATAAGGAAAGAGAAGACTTGATCAAAATTATAAACCAACTAGAACTAAGAGACAGATATAGAACATTCACCCACCAACAGCAGAATAAACGTTCTTCTCTAGGGCACAAAGATCACTCTAGAACTGACCGTATTTTAGGTCACGGAAGAAGTCTCAATAAATTCAAGTATATTGAAATCATATGATGCATCTTCTCCAAACACAACAGTATGAAGCTAGAAAGAAATACCACAGGGAGAAATGGAAAATGCATAAATATGTGGAAATTAACATATTCTTTAAAAACCAGCTTAAGTGGTTGAGCTTCTGCTTCCCAAATGGGAGATCCCAGGTTCAGTTCCCAGTGTCTCCTGAAAAACAACAACAACAGCAAAAAAACGAACAAGAAAGACAAATGAAATAACCAACTCAGGGAAGTCAATGTGGCTCAGTGGTTGAGCATCAGCTTCCCATATGTGAGGTCCTAGGTTCAATCCCCAGCAAGGTCCTGGGTTCAACACCAGGCCCCCGGCACCTCAAAAACAAAAGCAAAAACAAAAACAAGCAAACAAAACCAGTGGGTGAAAGAGGAAATTACCAGGGAAATAAAGAAATATCTTGAGGCAAATGAAAACGGAAATATAACATACCAAAACTTACGGGATGCAGCAAAAGCAGAGCTATGAAGGAAATGTATAGCTCTAAAGGCTTATATTGAAAAAGAAAGATCTCAAATCAGACATCTAAACCTCAGAATCAGAGGCTCTAGAAAAAGAAGAGTGAACTAAACCAAAATGAGCAGAAGGAACAAAATACAAAGATTCCAGCAGAGATAAATAGAATAGAGAATAAAAAGACAATAGGGAGAATCAATAAAACTTGGTTCTTTGAAAATATCAATAAAACCTTTAGCTAGGTTGATAAACAAAAAGAGAGAGGACACAAATAACCAAAATCAGAAATGAAAAGAGGGATATTATTGCCCATCCCACAGAAATAAAAAGGACTATAAGAGGGTTCTATGGACAAATGGATGCCAACAAATTAGATAACCTAGATGAAATGCAGAAATTCCTAGAAACACACAAATTACCTACACTGACTCAGGAATAAGTAGAAGATCTCAAAAAACCAATAACTAGTAAACAGATAGAAGCAGTAATAGACAACCTTTCAAGAAAGAAAAGTCCAGGGTAATTCCACCAAACATTCCAAGAAAACTTAACTCCAATTCTGCTCAAAGTCTTTCAAAAAATAGAAAAGGAGGAAACACTCCCTAACTCATTCCATAAGGCCAATGTCACCCTCATAGCACAAACATATAAAGATACTTCAAGAAAAGAAAGCTACAGACCAGTATCTCTTATAGTATAGATGCAAAAATCCTCAATAAAATACCAGCAACCAAATCCAAGAGTATATTAAAAGAAATATACACCATGATCAAATGCAAATTATCTCTGATATGCAAGCAAGGATGATTCAACATAAGAAAAACAATTAATATAAATTGATTGATTAACAGAATGAAGGGGGGAAAAACACATGGTCATCTCAATTGATGCAGAAAAGGCATCTGACAAAATACAGCACCTTTCTTGATAAAATCCTTTAGAACACTAGGAATAGAAGGAAACTTCCTCAACATGATAGCATGAAAACCACACAGTTAACATCATATTCAATGGTGAATGAATGAAAGCTTTTCCCTATAAGATCTGGAACAAGATAAGGATGTCCACAGTCACCACTCTTATTAAAGTCTACTGGAAGTTCTAGCTACAATAATTAAGCAAGAGAAAGAAATAAACAACAGCCAAATTGGAAAGAAGTTAAACTTTGCCTATTTGCACACGACATAATCCAATATACAGAAAATCTTGAAAACCTACAACAAAGCTACGGCAACTAATAAATGACATCGGTAATTTTACAGGGTACAAGATCAACATGCAAAGATCAGTAGTGTATCTATACACTAGTAATGAACTATCTGAAGAAGAAATTTTTTTTTAAAAGTCCACTTAAAATAGCAAGTAAAAGAATTAAATATTCACAAATCTAATAAAGAATGTAAAGGACATGTATATATAACATTACAAAACATTGCTAAAAGAAATCAAAGAAGACCTAAATAAATGGAATGACATTCCATGTTCATGGACTGGAAAACTAAATAATGATAAGATGTCGATTCTACACAAAGTGATTTACAGATTCAATGCAATCCAAATAAAAATTCCAACAACCTTCTTTGCAGAAATGGAAAGGTCAATCATCAAATTTATATAGAAGGGTAAGGGGCCCTGAATAGCAAAAGCTATCTTGAAAAAGAACAATGAAGTTGGAGGAATAATACGTCCTGATCTTAAAACTTTTTACAAAGCCACACTAATCAAAACAGCATGTACTGGCACAAGGAAAGACGTATTGACCAATGGAATCAAATTGAGAGTCCTGAAATCATCCCTCATCTTTCAGACTAACTGATTTTTCACAAGGGTGCCAAGCATACTCACTTGGGAAAGAATAGTCTTTTCTACAAATGGTGCTGGGAAAACTGGATGTCCATATGCCGAAGAATGAAGGTAGACCCTTACCTCATACCATATTTAAAAATCAACTCAAAATGGATCAAAGACCCAAATATAAGCGCCAGAACTACCAAACTCCTAGAAGAAAATATAGTATCATTTTTAAGATCTTATGTTGGCCAGTGGTTTCTTAGACTTTATACCCAAAGCACAAGCAGCAAAAGAAAAATAAAAAACATAAATGGGACCTCATTAAAATTAAAAAGTTTTACACATAAAAGGATTCCATCATGAAAGTATAAAGACAACCTACACAATGGGAGAAAATATTTGAAAGCCACATATCCAATAAGGCTTTAATATCCAATATATAAAGAAATGCTTAAACTCAACAGAAAAAAAGATAAACTACCCAATTAAAAATGGGCAAATATTTGAGTAGACAGTTCTACAAAGATATGCAAATGAAAAGATGCTCAACATCATTACCTACTAGGGAAATGCAAATCAAATGACAATGTAATACCATTTCACACACACTAGAATGGCTACCATTAGAGAAAAAAAAAACAGAAAATTACAAGTATTGGAGAGGATACAGAGAAATACAAACACTCAATCATTGCTGGTGGCAATGTAAAATGTTACAGCCTCTGTGGAAGACAGTTTGGCAGTTCCTCAGAAGGTTAGGTATAGAATTATCATATGACCTGGCAATCCCAATTCTAGGTATACACCCCCAAAGAACTGAATGTAGGGTCTTGAACAGACATTTGCATTCCAATGTTTATAGTACTGGCACAAAAATGCCAAAAGATGGAAAGCAACCCAAGTGTCCAAAACTGATGAATGGATAAATAAAATGTGATATATACATATAATGGAATATTATTCAGCAGTAAAAAGGAATGAAGTCCTGATACACATGACATAGGATGAATCTTGAAGTCATCATGTTGAATGCAATAAGCCAGACACAAAAGGACAACTACTATATGATCCCACTGATATGAAATAATTAGAATTAGCAAATTCATGGAGTCAGAAACTAGAATATAGGTTACTAGGGGCTGTGGTGGGTGCAGGGAATGGGTTGTTAATGCTTAAATTGTACAGAGAGTCTACTTGGGGTGATGGAAAAGTTTTGGTAATGGATGGTGGTGATGGCAGAGCAACATTGTAAATGTAATTAACAGCACTAAACTATACATTTGAATGTGGTTAAAAGGAGAAATTTTAGGTTGTAAATATGTTATTATAATGAAAAAAAAACAGAAGTGTAAAACACAGTGAACTTTAATGTAAACAATGGACTATCGTTAATATTACAGTTATAAAAATGTTCTTTCATGAATTGTGACAAATGTACCATGCTAATGTAAGGTGTTAATAGAGTGGTATATGGAAACTGTATTTTAGGCATGATTTTCCTATAAATGTACAGCTTTTAAGAAAAAAGAGTCAAGGGACATTGTTGGGATTCAAACTTAAAATAAAACCTAAAATTTTAACTTTTAATCACACATATATGTATATATTTGTTTTCTCCACCACATTTACAAATTAAAAGTTGGTTTATTGGCTCTGATCAGGAAATTTTATCTATTTATAACTAAGCATGATAGACTGGAGGTTGATACACCATTCCTTTCTCCAAAATACAAAAATAGTTTTTTTACCAGCAAACTTTTCACTGAATCATTGGCATCCCAATTAAATCTAAATTCATACGTACGTGATACTAAAGATACACAGCAGAATAATATTGATGATAATTTTTATAATTATGATGATAATTTTTATATAATTACTAACACAGAGTACAGAATAACGTGCCAAGAAATGTTCTAAAAACTTTTCAAAGGCCCGAAGAAAACTGAGGATCAGAGAAATTAAGTAGTTGCCTAAGTCACATAATTAGTGGTTGTACTAGGGTGGGGATAGAGATTCATACTGAGAGAACCTGACTCCAAACTATAATGCCTCATTAGTTTATATTCAATACAAGTCAAACTTCATTTTCATTCATGCATGAGATAGCTGGTATACTAGTAAAATTAGTACATCCTTTACATTGAAGTTAATAGGAATATTAAAGCTCTCAGGAGTGAAATTTAAAATCTAAGTAGGTAATTCTCTTGAATTGGTTTCGACACCATTATTTGGCTGTTAGTGTCTTCACTGAAGATTCTCCTCTTTCATGATAATAATAGTACCTCCTTCATAGGGTCATTTGGAAGATTAAGTAGGTTAATACATGTAAAGTCCTTAGACCAGTTCCTGGCACATAACTATATGCTCAGTGGCTTCCTCTGATGCAGACTCCTAAATCTATAATTCTATTCAAATCTCTCCTGCCAAATACAGATCTTTATATCTTATAAAATACAAGATATATAGGACATACAGCTCAACCCAACAGGAACCTCAAATTTAACCATCCCCAACTGAACTTGTCATCTTCCCTCTGAAATCCATTCTTTTCCTATATTGGCAAATGCACTATGCACAACCATTTGCCTATGCTGTGATTCTGAGGGGCTTTATCCCTCCTTTCCAATAGGTTACCAGATATTGTAAGTCTACCTCTGACATACCATTCTGACCCACTGTCACCTCTGATTGCGTTGGTGCTACTCCTCCTATGATCTCCCAAAACACTCTGTGTATCCCTCTAATCGGAGCATGTGCCAAACTGTATCATACTGTTGACTACCTATCTTCTCTATCTCTTCAGACTGAGGGCTCCTTGAGAACAGGGGCTTACTTATCTTTTTATACACAGTACTTGCATAGTTCCTGGCATACAGTAAGCTCAGTAAATGTCAGCTTGAAGGTAGTGCTTTACTAAAAGTTACTATTTAATTATAAATAATTCCAGCTTAATATATAATTTATAATTCTAATTTATAGAATTATAAATAATTCTATAAAATGCCTCCCATAGATGTCATTTTGTCAACAAACTGTCAAAAGCTTTTGGCTCTGTTGTTGACTCCCAGTTTATACCTTTTATATCTGCTTCCTTAAAGGATCATTTGTTTTTATGGTTCAATCACCATTTATATACAATTATGTCCCTATTTTCTTATTATAGGTCTCTTCTGGCCTTAAGAATTCCCAATCAAATGTAATGAAGTCACCAGACACTCTGTAAGGAAAAACATCACCAAACATGTTTATAAATCATTTAAGAGGTACACTTTGTTGTAAATGTTGTCACTTTCTCTTTTCAGTCACTGTCTTTTCTGTGCACACATTACCTCTGGACGCACAGGCTATGTACTACGCAACTCTGGAGGACATCATTCTTTAAGACTAGATCATGAATGGTGCTCCGTAAGGAAGGCAGGCAGCCTGGTCTTTCTTACTAAAATAAATGTGATGACAAGAAATCTAAACACCTTGTGTACTAATCTCTTGGTATTTGGAAATGAAAGTAGTTTATAATTTAGTACCCTGATTTTTTAATTCTAATAAATAAGAATGTTAAGAGTATTTATATTATTTTTGATACCACAATGAATAGGATATATTTGCTAACACAATATCTTATACTTAGCTGTCACTTAGTTCAATAGGTAACTCACACAAATTTGAAAAGGAGGAAAACTTACTTCCAGTGGTTTTCTACCTAGAAGAATATAAGTAGCCATAACTTCATCATATTTTTGATTTATTAAGGCATCATTTATCTCATCTCTTGCAAAACCCATGGTGACCATGATGTCTAGAAATAAAACAAACAAAAATGAGTAAGTTTGCCAACATTTGATAGAACTAATTCCTGAAAATTTAAAGTGTAATTTTAATTGTAAAAACTTTGGATTATTAAGCTCCAGATGCTGTATATTCACAGATACAATATGTTCAATTTCTCATGCAGAAATATCTGTACCATGGGTTACATATTCATATTCATATATGAATATCCATATAAAAATAGTCATAATTGTATATGGATATTCATGGGCCCACTTGATTTCCCACTGCCTAGTTCATTCCTGAACTGACTTTCTTTGTCCAGCCAGAGCTACTGAATCTGTGCATTTGTGATACATACAAACTCCCTCTTTCAATACACCCTTAGCACTCATGGAGTGGCTTCTCTTTTCTCTTAACAATTTATGTTTTCTGCAGGCAGGTGGATTCTTCTTTAGAAGCTTTGAATTACACAGATATTGTTTCGATCAGGTTCATAACAGTCCCTAGAATGCTCTTCCCCCTTCCAGATAGGAGCACAGTTGAGATGACTCAGAGTTGAAAGTTTCTGTTAGCTTTGGGAAGAGGTAGAGAAATGAAGCAAATAAGTTGAAAGCAGAGATTGGCTGGGTAGGGCAGTAGCAAGACTAGGTGAAGCGGAAAGATGGACCCTGTTAGGAGAGTGGAAAATAGAATGGTCTGTGCCTTTATCCTTTTGGTTAAAATACACGCTATGTTTTGCTGGAACTTAGTTATATCTTCTTGTGAGGGACTGCTGAAAGGAAAATATGAGGCTGTACACATTATTTAAATTTTTATCTCATTGTTGCCAATGAGTTAGACTGTTATATATGAGCAAACAAACTAAGGAAATTGACATTTGTAATGCTTAGTGTATACTGAGAGAGAGATGATAGTGAAAGTATTTTTCAAATAAAACTGTTTCCTATTTATATTTTCAAACCCTATTTTGGTATACTAAAGGACTCTTACTTATAGCCCAAAGACAGTGCCACTCACAATTTCAAATACTTACCTATTCTTTTTATGTCATTGAAATCTGGTTCAGGCTCAGTATATGGCTTTAGTTCTTCTTCTTCATGACCAACATTCATCCACCGATCTTTCATTATTTGCTAGAAAATAAAATTTATATTACGTTTGGTCAATCAGAACATTCAACCACTTATTTTAGCTCTACTTTAGCAAATGTGAAATGTATCAGTTCATTCAGCAAGAAATCATGTGATGTTTTCAAACTGACGTTATGATGTGTTTGTCCATGTCAGGATTAAAAAACAACAACACACATTATGTAGACACCCTTAAAAGGCTTTTCTTTTATTTGGGGAAATAAGATTTACTCAAGAAGCCTAAAAAATTAATACACAATAGAAATAACTACCCCATATTGTCTTGTCAACAGTAGATATTAACAAAGACCAGAAAAACCAAATTGCCATGTGAGCTGCAGTTTTCAGGGAAGGAAAAATAGGGAGGTTGGATTTGAACTGACCCATGAAATGTAAGTAGTATTTGGATTAGTTGAAGAGTCAAGATGGATGATGTGAGGAGAAACTGGTAAACAACAAAGGTAATATGCAACGAAAGACTGGAAGATAAAGTTAGTATCTTTCAGACAAAGAATTTAAACCTATTCCCATAGGCCATGGAGAAATGCTGTAACTTATTAAGCAATTAATATAAGAAATGTTTTAGAAACAGCACTGGGAAAGGGACAATATGAGTATGCACAGAAGGCACACTCTGCTGGTCCTCACACAAAATTAGATTTGAGGCAATGCTGACACTGGGAAAATGGAAAAAGACAGTGATAAGAAAAGGCAACTGGGTAGCAACTACACAATAAACAGTTTGCTTTCCCTTATTATCTTAGTCATTGGGAGTCAGGGTTCTTTTACATTAATCTTAAGTCTGCCTGTTCAACCATGAAGAAGAGTCTATTTAACAAAGTATGTTGCCCAACAACAGCTGTTTTCAAAGCAAAATAAAAATAATGCTTCTCAGAATGGAAGGGAAATTTCAGTGGGAAGGAAGATGGTCTGCTTAAGTAAGGGATCATAGAGGGCAATTTAACTCCTGAAGGTTTTTCTATTAATTCTAAATCTGAAGTTCTTTATCAAGAATAAGCCACAGAAAGCAATATATATATATGGATTTTGTGAGTGAATATAGCTGTGGAAGTACCTGTCCTTAGTTGGGTGAACCTCATGCATATACAAAATTCCTCTATGGGAATCACAAGAGTTACCAATAACAGCCAAGGGAGAAATGTCTTCAGGAAGGCTATGTACTGTGTGACAGGAGAGAGTAGTTCATAGCTTGGGTGGTTTCAGGAAGGGTACAAGGCACTTGGCCAACAAATCATACTAGACATAGGGACCAGCTGAATAAATTAATCCATTTCAGATTTCATTTCAGATATTTCCTAATAAGGAACAAGATGCCAAACAAGAATCCAAACTTAACAACAGAACATTTTCTCTACCCATCATTTCTAATGAACATAAATGACTACTTGCTGACTGTAAAAGAGAAATACTAATAAAATAATTGATTCAGATGAATTATAAAAAATTAAACCAATTTACACTGGGAAATACACACCCTATACTAAGGAGCATATGGACTTTAAGGACAACCAGATGGAAATTCTTTTCCTTAAATGGTCTCAACCTTTGTAGGTACACTGCATATAGAAATCTCTTAATTTAAAAAAATAAGTCATTTATTTTTGCTTTACAAAATAAACCTTGTTTTGCATAAACCTTGTTTATGCAGACATAAACAAAGGTTTTTCAGATTATCTGTTTCAGCAGCTGAAACAGATGTCAAAAGTCAAAATAAATATTTTGGGGGAAATCCAAGATGACAGAGAAAGGCCGATATGAAGTTTTGTTTAGGCTCAAATTTTGAATTATGTTGAAAGTAAGAGAGTCCATTTTGGTTAAGGAGTGGCAAAATAAAGGATGATAAACATGGGGGGAAAGCAAAAAAGTTTTCCAGTTTCTAATAAAAAAGAAATCTGGACACGGCAATATGCAAATAAATGGGATTAAAAAAACAGTGCACACCATAAAATACAAATCTTTTTTTTTTTTTTTAAAGATTTTAAAATTTATTTATTCATTTATACCCCCCCTTGCTGCTTGTGCTCACTGGGTCAGCTAACCACGCCGTGTGGGCGGGCTTGCCTTCACCAGGAGGCCCCGGGAACCGAACCCGGGGCCTCCCATATGGTAAACGGGAGCCCTACTGATTGAGCCACAGCTGCTTCCCATACAAATCATTTTTAAACCATGTGTGGTACTGTCCCTGCTCATTATTATGGCAATTAGGAAGAGCCAACAGCATCATTTATACAGCCTGAAAAAAATTTTGTGACTGCTTGTTTAGATGTAGCAATCTATGACAAACAAGTAGAATGTGAAACTAATTTCATGAATTTTATTTTCATGGAGGAGGAGAATGTAAAATGTTTCAAGAAATACATAAAGTACACAGTTATGTGTGAGAAGATGTGTAAGATAAATAAGAAGTTTAATAAGACAATAAGTAGTCACACAAGAGTCTCTAAATCAATTTTCAGTATTGCTAAAGTATATAGTGAAGAAATACTAGGTTTATTATAACAAATAATTCATGATACTCAAGTAATATTACTGAAAATTAATACACTAAGTTCCATTTTTTTTAAAAAACGGAATTAACAGGGGAAATATTTCATATTAAAATGCACAAAGCTGATACAAATCAATAAGACTGATTAACTAGACTCCTTTATACAAGTAAAGAGACACAGAAAGTTTATACCTGATGGACAGTTAACCTACTAAAAAGAATCAGCTTTACTTCAAATTAAAGCAATTATGACAAAATCTATTACTACCATAATATAAGTATATTCAAACACCTTTGTTCACACACAATATTTTAGCAATGATAAATAAGAGGTACAAGGTTGTTCATACACTTTGACCTAAGACAGCTATGCTGGAGAATTTATCCAAGCATATGTCCCACAGGGGAAATAAGTATACCAACTTGTTTTTTATCAAAAATAATGGAAATAACCCAACTGTGCAACAAGCAGGGAGTAAATAAATTATGACAGGTAACCCAAGGAGAACAACATAGCTATTGAAAAGGAATTTTTTGTAACAACTGTGAAGCAGACTAGCTTCTGTATATTGATATCTGTGATATTATGATATTTCTAATGTGGACTCATGATTCTGTGGATGACACAAACTTAGATTTGATAAGCTAGGAAAAGAGATTCCAGAATATATTAAAATACATCAAATTGGGTTTCTGATGATCAATTGTTTTTTTTTTTTTTTTTAACTTTATTTTGTACATTTAATAATTGAAAACATAAGCAATTAAAAACTAAAAAGTAATCACAGATGAATATATACATTTCTCAATTAAATGTAATGGATACATGTAAATTTTTTTGTTGTTTTGTTTTTTGTTTGTTTTTTTGTGTGTGTGAATCAAACAATATATTACACAATATATTTGGTTCATAGTAACGCATTCATACAGTATTTGTCCTTTTGTGTCCAGCTTGCTTCACTCAACATAATGTCCTCCAGGTTCATCCATGTTGCCATATGCTTTATGACTTCATTTCTTCTTATAGCTGCATAATATTCCATCGTGTGAATAGACCACAGTTTGTTTATCCATTCATCTGTTGATGGACACCTGGGTTGTTTCCAACTTTTGGCAATGGTGAATAATGTGGCTATGAACTTCGGTGTGCAGATGTCTGTTCGTGTGACTGCTCTCAGTTCTTCTGGGTATATACCCAGTAGTGGTATTGCCGGGTCACGTGGCAAGTCTATATTCAACTTCTTTAGGAACTGCCAAACAGTCCTCCATAGTGGTTGTACCATCCTGCATTCCCACCAACAGTGAAGAAGTATTCCTATCTCTCCACATCCTCTCCAACACTTGTAGTTCTCTGTCTTTTTCATAGTGGCCATTCTGATAGGTGTGAAATGATATCTCATTGTAGTTTTGATTTGCAATTCCCTAATTATGAGTGATGTTGAGCATTTCTTCATGTGTTTATTTGCCATTTGCATTTCTTCTTCGGAGAAATGTCTATTCAAGTCTTTGGTCCATTTTTTAATTGGGTCATTTGTCTTTTTATTGTGGAGTTGTAACATCTCTTTATATATCCTGGATATTAAACCCTTATCAGATATGTGATTTCCAAATATTTTTTCCCATTGAGTTGGCTGCCTTTTCACCCTTCTGACAAAGTCCTGGGAGGTGCAAAAGTGTTTAATTCTGAGGAGGTCCCATTTATCTACTTTTTCTTTTGTTGCACGTGCTTTGGGTGTGAGGTCCAAGAAACCACCACCTACTACAAGGTCTTGAAGATGTTTCCCTACATTTTCTTCCAGTAGTTTTATTGTCCTGGCTTTTATATTTAGATCTTTGATCCATTTTGAGTTGGTTCTTGTATAGGGGGTGAGATAGGGGTCCTCTTTCATTCTTTTGGTTATAGATATCCAGTTCTCCCAACACCATTTGTTGAAGAGACTGTTTTTTCCCATCAGCGTGGGCTTGGTAGGTTTGTCAAAAACCAGTTGACTGTATAGGTGAGGGTTTATTTCTGCATTCTCAATTCTATTCCACTGATCAATATGTCTATCTTCATGCCAGTACCATGCTGTTTTGACCACTGTAGCTTTGTAATATGTTTCAAGGTCAGGCAGTGAAATTCTTCCCACATTGCTCTTCTTTTTTAGAATACTTTTGGCTATTCGGGTGCACTTACCCTTCCAGATGAATTTGGTAACTGCCTTCTCTAATTCTGTAAAGTAAGCTGTTGGGATTTTGATTGGTATTGCTTGAATCTATAAATCAGTTTGGGCAAGATTGACATCTTCATGACATTTATTCTTCCAATCCATGAACATGGAATGTCTTTCCATTTGTTTAGGTCTTTTTAAATTTCTTTTAGTTTTGTTTTGTAGTTTTCTGCATATAGGTCTTGTACTTCCTTGGTTAAATTAACTCCTAGGTATTTGAGTCTTTTTTTGCTATTGAAAATGGAATTTTCCTCCTGATTCCCTCCTCAGATTGTTCAGTACTAGTGTACAAAAACATTACTGATTTTTGCATGTTGATCTTATATCCTGCCACTCTGCTGAACTTATTTATTAGTTCAAGGAGCTTTGTTGTGGATACTTCAGGATTTTCTAAATACAGGATCATGTCATCCACAAACAGTGAGAGTTTTACTTCCTCTTTTCCCATTTGGATGCCTTTAATTTTTTTGTCTTGTCTAATTGCTCTAGCTAGAACTTCTAGTACAATGTTGAATAACAATGGTGACAGCAGGCATCCTTGTCTTGTTCCTGATCTTAGAGGGAAATAATTTTTGACTTTAAAATTTAATTCAAAGAACTCTAATACTTTAAATTTTGTCATTTTAATGAAAGACTTAAATGTGTGGTTAGTATAAATTAATCATCTTTAAGCTACTTAGCACATCTTATAAACTGCCTGAAGAGATTTAATATCTATTCTCCAAAATTATTTTTCAATGTTCTTTTTACTTTGCTCATTAGCTGAGCTGATGTTTCAACTGGACATTTTATTAAAACTTTACTCAGGTAAAGTAGATTCCTATGATAAAAGTGAGTCATAAAGCAAGATTGAGAGTCACACTTGTTATGTTCTCATAAAATTTTAGAAGTGATAGGAGAATCAACAATTTTAACTTTTTTACTACTTCATATCATTATTTATAAGTGATGATCGAAAGTAAATTTAGAGAAACAGTGATATGAAAGTGGGCTTTTTCTACTAAAAAGGTTCTCTATTAAAACATTATTAACATATCCTTTTACCCACCAAAGAAAAAAAAACAAAAAAAATTATAGGAAGTAAGTGATCACATTTAAAGAAAATATCTATTTTTAAAATATCTAATAATTGATTCACTGTTATAAAGTATTTAAAATAATTTCCCCAATGGAAGTCACCATTGTTTAACTTCCATCAAACATGTTATCTTTTAGTAAAAAATATTTGTAGAAATAAAATTAACAAAGCCCAAACTAACCTGAGAGCTCTGTACACATGGATGGCTCACTATAAGGCTGCCTCCTAACCAGCATGGAGTCTGTGACAGAAAACTCCAATGTTACACTAAAAAAGTACAGTCTAGAATGAAGTTAATTCTCTGAATTTTCTACTTTTCTATTAAGGCAAATAAATTAAGACAAAAAAACACCAGTGAACAATACATGCTCAATCTCTAAAATTTATCTTAGCACATGCTATAAAATATCATTCTTAAAAGAGATGGGCAAAATACTTAAGGAATAAGTTGTTCTACCTGTAAAAGAACTGCTGATATAATTAGGCTGTAACATTTATAATAGTGTCTGTGAGTATAATAGCGTCTATTCTACATGTATGGAAATATATGTAGGTGACATAACAGTGTGTTAAAAAATGCAATGCCTGCTTCCAATATGTTCTACTTAAATATTAATACATTTTCTATATTGATGTTGACAGACTTCTATAAAAATTTTACTATCAGATACTAATTTCAGACACAGTCATTAAGTAGTCACTGGACTAGAATTTTCACCATCTTCTTTTTTTTTTTTTTTTTAAAGATTTTATTTATTTATTCATTTATCCCCCCCTTGCTGCTTGTGCTCGCTGGGTCAGCCAACCACGCCGTGCGGGCAGGCTTGCCCTCACCAGGAGGCCCCGGGAACCGAACCCGGGGCCTCCCATATGGTAAACGGGAGCCCCACTGATTGAGCCACAGCCGCTTCCCTCACCATCTTCTTTTATCCTTGAAATATTTATTGAATACTTATTAATTTTAAGCCTTCTGTTTTGGATCAAGCAATTTCTGAGAGAGGGTTTTCTCCTTCAATTAAAAATCAAATTTTTCCTATTTTTTGTGGTTTTAATCCAATACATTATTGCAGGACAAAGAAGAAATAATAGTCTTTAGAGAAATCTACCATGACAATTTTTGAGTAGTAAAAGAATCATGATATTTTCTTTAGCTCTAAACAATAGGCAAATTAGATAATCTGGCAATTTTCCTAAAAAACACAGGGAAAAAAATTATTAGAAATGCTCTTAAGTTCCTGAAATGTTTTAAATGTTAAATTTGGGGTAAAAAAAAAATTACTTACTTCCAAGCTGCCTCTCTTTATTGGATTCAGCACTAACAATTTCTTCAGAAGATTTTCACAGTCTGTGGACATATAGAAGGGAATACGGTACTTCCCTCGTAAGACTCGCTCCCGCAGTTCCTTACAAAGGCAAAAGTTAAAAGGACTTATAACTGGCTTTTTTTTTTTTTTTTTTTAAACCTTATTTTGTACATTTGATAATTGAAAATATAAACAATTAAAAACTAAAAAGTAAACACAGATGAATATATACATTTCTCAATTAAATGTAATGGATACATATAATTTTTTTTTTTAATCAAACAATATGTTACACAATATATTTGGTTCATAGTAATGCATTCATACAGTATTTGTCCTTTTGTGTCTGGCTTGCTTCGCTCAACATAATGTCCTCCAGGTTCATCCATGTATAACTGGCTTTTGAAATTATCATGTTTGAGAATAAAAACATAATATCGAATTTAGCTGATACCTTTAAATTCTGGCCATCAAATGGCAATGAGCCACTGACTAATGTATAGAGAATGACTCCAAGACTCCACACGTCCACTTCAGGCCCATCATACTTCTTCCCTTGGAAAAGCTCAGGAGCAGCATAGGGTGGGCTTCCACAAAATGTGTCCAATTTGTTTCCAACTGTAAATTCATTACTAAAACCAAAGTCAGCAATTTTAATATTCATATCAGCATCAAGGAGAAGGTTTTCAGCCTAAGAAAAAAACAATAAAAGAATAATGTAAAAAAACTGACACAACATAAAAATACTTTATTATAATTGGTTCAGATGGCAAACATATATTTCTTGCCTCTCATTTTTAAAATATAACATCAAAATTGCAAAAGACCAGCATGGTCCTTCAATACACAACTATTCAGAATTACATGTGATAAGATTGAATTTTAAGACTATAAAGGGAAAGTTCTCGTTTATATACATGTAAGAATCTGTTTAAGATAGATTATTTAAAACTTTTTTCCCCCAATGGTAAGAAACATTCTGCAACTGTTTGTTAATATGATCTATTGTGAAGAACATAACTCAACAGAACATTCTCCATCTTGGACTCAAACCAAGAAGTTTATCCAAAGGAGCTCTATTTTAATAGGGTATATTGTTGGTTATTATGAAAGGCTCAAGGTTGTATCCAAAATAACTGCAATTTAGGTGATCTGTGTCTACTGATTTCATTTAATCTTTGTCCTCCTTTGGAGAACGTTACCTCAGAAAGCACTGTTCTCTCAGTAAAACAAAACAAACCAAAATACTATAAACCTCCATGAGGTCTGCAATCTCTTATAAGCTTTCTTTTGTTATTATAAAACTAGACTCTCTTTTGGAGGCATGTGATAGAAAGCAGTGAATTTCACTCCATATATCCTCCCCTAAATTCTAAAAAAGAATCTCTCACTGAAAAAACTTTAAATGTGACTTTTGTAAATGCAAGCAATTCAATAAAGGACTTGCTTTTACACGTTTTATTTCAAACTCTATGTTGTAACTAATAGACTAACAAAGTTATAGGTAACAAAAGCAAAAGTTGCCTAAACTGTAAATCCGAATACTTTATATCATTGGAGGGTACAAAAGTCATCAGAGCCAGGCATCAGTCACTATGGCCATCACATATCATCTTCTCCTTTTCCATTTTTTTTTAAGGTATACTAGCTTGTAATATTTGGGTTTTTTGCTTGTTTGTTTGTTTTAGAAAATGGAGATACACCTAGCACACAAAAATATGCAATCTAGAATGTAGTATCATTTATGATATAAATATCAGAAAAGCATATAAATCTGGTATATTTATATCAGATCATAACATTTATGGATTGTGTGACAAAACCAGGTTATTTTAATATTCTGCTGTAAGAACCTGATCACAGTAAATTTCCAAGGGTGTCTGTGGGAAGCTGGACTTTGCTCAGTCTCTCTAAACATGACTGGATGGATATAGAAGTTACTGGGTTGGAAAGCAGATGTGGCTCAAGCAGCTGGGGCCCGCCTACCACATGGGAGGTCCCAGGTTCAGTTCCCATTGCCTCCTAAGAAGATGAGCAAGACAGTGTGAGCTGATGCGATAGGCTGGCGAGGCAAGCTGACACAACAAGATGACACAGTGAGATAATGCAGCGAAGACACACAGTGAGGAAACATAATGAGAGACACAACAAAACAGGGAGCAGAGGTGGCTTAAGTGATTGGGTGCCTCCCTCCCACATGGGAAGTCCCAGATTCGGCTCCCAGTGCCTCCTAAAAAGAAGACAGAGAGCAGACAGCAAGTGCAAACAATGAGGGGGGGGTGGGGGAGAAACAAATAATAATAAATTAAAAAAAAAAAAAAAGTTACTGGATTGCCTCATAAGAGGAGAGCTGGAGGGGGTTTTGAGATCTTCCAAGAGTGTGTGGATGTGGAAACACTCCCTTCACTGTACTGGAGGAAAATCTCAGGGTGTTTATTTTTTGCTGATTCTTTTCATGTAAGAAATGAAATGAAAAACTGAGAGTCAAACACATAGGCAGGGAAACAGTCATCTTCTTTCTCTTCATTTGGGGAAGTGATTTCCTCCTATAATAGCTGAGAGAGGGAACTGAGAAATAGAAAAATTTGGAGCAGTAGATAATCTGTAAAAGCACAGAAAGATGGGGCCAAAATACAGCATTAGACCTTTAAGAACTGTTTAGCATAGTATTTTCAAACATAGTTCAAACCAGTGCTAATTAATTGACAGGAGGGATGGAAAAGGAAAAAAAATAAAAATGAAAATAGACTCCTAGGTAAGGACCAATGTAAGTTAAATTTGGAGGGATGGAGAAAAAAAAATACATGAAAGTTTCAGCTGACAGAGTTTCCACTTTCATTCCTTTACAAACCTATTTGGCCATAACCTTTTCTGGACTACCACACATTTCTTATTCCAAGTGAAAGCACTATGTCTTATAAAAACAAAATTGCATAAAAGCATCACTTAAAAGTGTTAAATTTTAAGAGCATGGCACTTTTGTTCTATTAATTTCTATAAATTTTATTTCTAAAATAAGAAAAATTAGATTTCATTAGTGTTAGAAAAAAAGAACTTAAAAATTGAAGCAAAGAGGATATTTAAGGAAAAAAACTAGACTATAAGCTCCTTGGCTGCCTTAATAATTTTTATATTTTCCTTCTCAAACACATGGCCCATCCAAAAAATGTCTTTCAGTGAATGAAGGCAGTAAAGTTACAAGGCAAATAAGGAAGTTTTGCAAATGATTGCCATTTCTGGTGAGGAAGGAGGATATAGAAAGAATAAAAAGGAACTAATGGGACTCGGCGGCAGCCTCTGCGCGTACAGCACTGCTCCCGCCTGCGTGCCCACTCGGCTTCCTCTGCAACCATGTCTGACAAACCCGATATGGCTGAGATTGAGAAATTCGATAAGTCAAAATTGAAGAAGACAGAAACGCAAGAGCAAAATCCACTGCCCTCCAAAGAAACGATCGAACAGGAGAAGCAAGCAGGCGAATCGTAATGAGGTGTGCGCCGCCAATATGCACTGTACATTCCACAAGCATTGCCTTCTTATTTTACTTCTTTTAGCTGTTAACTTTGTAAGATGCAAAGAGGTTGGATCAAGTTTAAATGACTGTGCTGCCCCTTTTCACATCAAAGAATCGAGAACTACTGACAAGGAAGGCCGCGCCTGCTTCTCCCATCTGCCTGTCTGGCTGGCAGGGAAGGAAAAGAACTTGCATGTTGGTGAAGGACGACAGTGAAATCTAGAGTAAAAGCAAAAGCTGGTCCAAGGTGTCCTACAGGCTGTAAAATGCAGTTTAATCAGAGTGCCATTTTTTTTGGGGGGGGGGGGGTTCAAATGATTTTAATCATTGGAATGCACAATTTTTTAAATATGCAAATAAAAAGTTTTAAAACCTAAAAAAAAAAAAAAAAAAAAAAAAGGAACTAATGGGCACTGTACTAGAGTGACTTACCCATCTCAATAAATACATCCTATCAATGCCATTATTGCACTGGATGTTACAGAATGGAGATGGGAAAAGCTATATTTCCTAGTTTAAAATACTTAAAATATTTATAGTATTATAAAAGGTAACATTTTATTTCCTCAAAAGAATTAAGAAGCAGAAAAGTATATAAAGGAATAAAGCACAGAATATTAATAAAGGCAAAAATATAAAAAGATAATTTATAGCAGTCATTCTTCAATAAAAACATATAAACAGATAATGTAACTCACACTATCAGATTTCATAGCAAAGTTATCTCATTTGAAAAAAAAATATCTCCATAACCCTATAAAGTAGTTGGGCTGATATTATCAATTCCATATTACTTTTGAGACTCAGACATTAAGCAACTTTCCCAATCACACAGTTTAAGACGTTAAGCTGACTAGAAATCTGGGTCTTCTCATTCCCATTCTAATATTCTTTCCTCAATGTCAGAACATAAAGAGTTCCCTAGAATATTTATGGTAGAATAAATGGTCTGAAATAAACTATGAAAATTGGGAATGTTAATATGAAGTGCAAAGAGAGTTTCAGGGGATTCCATGAGAGCCAGAGAATTTTTGGGGGGAAGAGGGGAAGAGAGGGGGGAGTTAGCAACTTTTTCTGTAAAGGGACAATAGTAAATACTTTTGGCTTTGGGGGCCATACGATCTTGCTCAGAGATTCTCCCTGATGACTTGATGAAGTCAGCAGCTGGGCAAGTCCACAGTACAAGGAAGTATGGGCGACCTCTACAGTCTGTGGGCCCCAGCCAGACAGCAAGGACCCGGAGCCCTCAATGTTACAGGCTCAAGGAAACAAATTCTGCCAACAACCAGCTTAAGCTTGGAAGCAGTTCCGTGTCAAGCCTCCAGCTTGAGGACCCAGATGAGCTATGCTCAGACTTCTGGCCCACAGAAACTGTGAGGCTATAAATGTGTGCTGTTTTAAGTCACTAAGCTTGTAGTAATTTATTATGCAGCAATAGATAAATAACATAGATTTGGGAAGAGTACTCAGGCCTGTGTAATGGAGAGGCCAAGGTAGTAAGGATTGGATCTTCTGAGGCCTGTCCACAGCCACAGAAATAAGCTTAAAAGAGGATCCATCCCCCATGGAGCCTTGATATTGGAGCTCTAGCCACTGTCTTGACTGAAAATTTATGAAATTTTGGGGTAATTAAAACCTGTTTTAAAATAATTCATGGATCAAAAAATCTTAATGAAAAGTAGAACATATTTAGAACTAAATGACAATAGAACATTATATACAAAAAGTTGTAGATGCACCTAAATGATATTTAGGGGAAATCTTGTAGCTTTAAATACATGTACTAGAAATTTTAAAATAAAAAATAAAAAATAAAAAACAATTAAACATTTAATCTAAGAAGCTAAAAAAATAGAGAGTAAATTTTAGGATAATAAGTAATTATAAGGAATAAGACATGGAAATTATAAAAATCAGAAATTAGTGAAATGAGAAACAAAGAAAAATAAAGAGAACCCGTAAAACTATAAAACTGGTTTTCAACTTTGATTAAGTACATAAATTAAATACTAATATATTTATGTAATTTAATATTTTTAAATATTAATAAATTAGACAACCCCCAGCAAAGTGGATCAGGAAAACAAAAAAACAAACAAACAAACAAACAAAAGGCACAATTAGAATAAGCAAACTAGAACTTGAACTGGAATACAGATTGCCAAGGGATGGGGTAGAGATAGGGAATGGGAAGTTATGGCTTAAAATGTACAGGGCTCCTATTGGGAATGATGGAAGTGTTTTGGCAGTGGATGGTGGTGATGGTAGCACAACATTCTAAATACAATTAACAGCACTAAAAAATATATCTGAATATGATTAAAAGGGAAAATGTTAGACTGCATATGTGGTAAAAGAATAAAAAATTCTTAAAAATCCACAGAACTACATTACACAAACAGTGAACCCTAAGTTAAAGCGTGGACTTTAATTAATAGCACAATTATAAAAATGTGCTCTCATCAATTGTAACAAATATACCACACCAATGCAAGGTATTGGTGGTGGGGTGATATAGGGGAATCCTGTATTTTATCCATGATTGTTCTGTAAATCTACAACTTCTCTAATAGAAAAATGTTTTTAAAAAAGTGAAAAACAAAAGGCATAAATAATCCGGGGAATGAAAAGGGACACAGCTGTATATATACATAAATATTATGAAGATAATCATAAAACAATCTCATGCCAATAAATGTGAAACTTAAATGAAATGGATAATTTCCTTAAAAAGATATAGCAAATCTAAACCATAAAAGAAATGGAATTCATAATTACAAATACACTAAGAAAATTCCGAAATCCCCTTCAGTTTTATAGGCAAATTCTACCAATTCCTCAAGAAGCAGATATTAACTACTTTACAGAAACTGTTCCAGGGATTAGAAAATGAGAATATGCTCTCCAGTTCATTTTAAGAGGCAAAACAAGGCATGGATAAGGAAAAATAAAAAGGGGGAAAAAAATCATAGGCCAAACAAACTTAAGAGCATAGGAGCAAAGATCCTTTACTAAAAATCAGCAAATGGAATTCAAATATGAATTAAAAAAACTTTATTATCAAGTAGGGTTTATCCTAGGAAAGCAAGAATGGATTATCATCATAAAATCTATTTCTGAAATTCACTGTAATGATGAATTAAAAGGGAAAGACCATTATGATAATCTCAATAAAGGCAGAAAAAGAATTTGATGAAAATTTCAAAACCCATTCAAAATATAAAAAAAGAAAATCTCTTAGCAACCCAGGAATAGAAGTACAATTCTTTACCCTGATTAAAAGCAACTATCAAATCTTAAATTAAACATTGCACACAATGGTAGAATGTCAGTGCATTCTCTGTAAAGCAGTAATAAAACAAGAATACATGCTGTCACTAATTCTATTCAACATTAACCTGAAAGAGTCCTAACAAACAGAGGAATATAAGAAAAATAAACAAAGAGTATAAGGAAAAGAAACGAAGGAACAAAATTGTAATTATTTGCAAATAATGATTACCTACATCAAAAAAGTTTACTAGAGGAAGTAAATGTGGTTCAATTAGGTGGGTCCCCGCCTACCATATGGGAGGTCCTGGTGCCTCCTAAAAGACGACGAGTAGACACCACCTCTCACCGCAACGAGCTAGACACCGCCACCCGCCACAACGAGCTATGCCACCCCCGCTGCAATGAGCAGATGCCACAAACCAGCAGACACTGCAGCCCACAGTAAGCAGATGTGACTCAGGGCATTGGGCACTCGCCTCTCATGTGGGAGGTCCTGGGTTTGGTTCCCAGTACCCCCTAGAGAAGCCGAGCAAACAATGAGCAGACAGACAAGAGAACCATCTGGGTGAGGAAGGAATAAGTAAAGAGAAATAAAGTAAATAAAGAAATCTTAAAACAACAACAACAACAACAACAAAAAACTATTAGAACTAAAAAAAGTTCAACAAGGTTTCTAGTGATAAAATCAATATACAAAAACAACTGTGTTTCTATACAATAGCAACAAATGGAGAATATAATTAAAATACCAGTTTCAATCACAACAAAAATCTAAAGATATCAAAAAACAAATCTAATAAAAAATCTAGGGGTTGGGGGCGGATGTGGCTCAAATGGTTGGGCGTCTGTCTCCCATATGGAGGGACCTGGGATTGATCCCCGGGACCTCCTGGTAAAAATAAAGAAAAATATAGAAGGCATGCAGGGCGCCAGGCCCTGCGTGCAGGTGAACCCCCCAGGACCCGTGAGCAGGTGTGCCATCAGGCCCAGCTGAGCCACGCAGCAAGATGATGATGTAACAGGAAAGTGACACAAAGGAGAGCCAAGATGAGATGTGCTGAAAAACCAGGAGCTAAGGTGGTGCAGGCCGTAGGACACCTCTCTCCCACATCGGAGGTTTCCAGGATCAAAACCCAGTAAAGACAGGAGAAGGATGAGAAAAGAGGGCATGAAACAGACACAGAGAACTACCCAGCGAATGGACACAAAAACAGCAAAAACGGAGGTGGGGTGGGGGGTGTAAAAATGGATAGAAGTAAGTAAATAAATAAATAAATCTTTAAAAAAAAAATGTAGGGGAGCGGGTGTAGCTCAGTGGTTGAGTGCCTGCATCCCATGTACAAGGTCCTGGGTTCATTCCCCGGTACCTCCTCAAAAAAGTACAACCTTGACAGAAAAATACAAAGTTTTACAGAAAGAAATAAAGACCCAGAATTAAAAGCTAGCTCTTTGAGAAGATCAACAAAATCAATAAACACTAAGCTAGATTAGGAAACTTTTCCAATATGATAAAGTGCATGTATGAAAAACCCATAGCAAACATTGTACTTAATGGTGAAAGCCTGAAATCTTTCCCTGAGATCAGGAACAAGACAAGGATGCCCACTCTCACCACTGTTATTCAATAATGTGCTAGAAGTTCTAGCTAGAGCAATTAGAAAAGAAAAAGAAATAAAGTGCCCAAACAGGAAAGGAAGAAATAAAACATTCATTATTCACTGATATGATCCTATACTTAGAAAATCCTGAAAAATCCACAACAAAACTATTAGAACTCATAGACAATGTCAGCAAAGTGCCGGGATATAAGATTAATTTGCAAAAATCAATAGTTTTTCTATACACTACTAATGAGCAATCTGAGGAGGAAGTTAGAAAAAATATTCCATTTACAACAGTGACAAAGAATCAAATATTTAGGAAGTAAATTTAACCAAGGACATAAAAGACCTATATTTAGAAAATTATAAAACGTTGTTAAAAGAAACCAATGATGATCTAAATAAATGGAAGGATATTCTGTGTTCATAGATTGGAAGACTAAATATCACTAAGATGTGAATTCTACCAAAACTGATCTACAGATTTAAAATTCAATATCTTTCTTTGTAGAATTGGAAAAGCCAATTATGAAATTTATCTGGAAGGGTAAGGGCCCCTGAATAGCCAAAAATATCTTTAAAAAGAAGAACAAAGTTGGGGGACTCTCACTTCCAGATTTTAATGCATATCATCTAGCCACAGTGGTAAAAACAGCATGGTACTGGCATAAAGATAGATTGATCAATGAAATCGAATTTAGAGTTTGGAAACAGACCCTCAAATCTATGGTCAAGTGCTTTTGATAAGGCTGTCAAACCCACTCAGCTGGATCAGAATAGCCTATTCAACAAATGGTGCTGGGAAAATGATATCTAAAAGTGAGAAAGAGGACACTTATCTCATACCTTACACAAAATTAATTAAAAATGGATCAAGAACGTAAATATAAAAACTAGAACAATAAAACTCTTAGAAGAAAATTTAGGGAAACATCTTTGAGATCTTGTAGTTGGTGGTGGTTTCTTGGATCTTATACCCAAAACATGAGCAGCAAAAGAAAAATTAGATAAATGGGACTGCCTCAAAATTAAATACTCTTGTTCTTCAAAACACTTTGTCAAGAAAGTAAAAAGGCAGTGAAAAAATCTTCAATGGGAAAAAATCTTCAGAAATCATGTATTTGATAAGGGGTTGATCTCTATGTTATATAAAGAGATCACACAACGACAAAATGACAAGCAACTCCACTGAAAAATGGGCAACAGAATTGAACAGACATTTTTCCGAAGTCGAAATACAAATGGCCAAAAGATACATGAAAAGATGCTCAACATAACTAGGTATTAGGGAAACACAGATCAAAACTACAATGAAGTATCATCTCACACCTCATAGAAAGGTCATTATTAAAAGAACAGGAAACTTCAAGTGTTGGAGAGGATGTGGAGAAATAGGAATACTCCACTGTTGGTGGGAGTGTAAAATGGTGTAACCTCTGTGGAATACCATCTGGTGGGTTCCTCAGAAACTAAATATACAACTGCCATATGATCCAGAAGTCCTGCTATTTAAGGAATATATTCAGAAGAACTGAAAGCAAGGATGCAAACAGATAGGTACACCCCAATGTTCACAGAGGCATTATTCACAGTTGCTGAAAGATAGAAACAACCTAAGTGTCTGTCAACTGATGAATGGATAAACAAGATGTAGTATATTCATACAACAGAACATTATTCAGCTATAAGAAGAAATCAACTGGGGAGCACAAGACAACATGGAAGAATCTTGAGGATATTATGTTGAGTGAAATAAGCCAGACACAAAAGGATAAACAGTGTGTGGTTTCACTGATACAAACTAAATACAATGAGTAGACTTATGGAGTTGGACTATGAAGTGTAGGCTGATGGGAGATGGAATGTGGGATGAAAAGGGGGAGAAGATGCTGGATGTATGCAGAATGCTTATTAAGGTCAAATGTAAACATGTGGTAATAGTTGGACTTAACTGTAACACATTATAATGAATCTAACAAACACTGTTGATTTATGGATGTGATTGTGGCTAAAAAGAGTAGTCTAGGAAGATTAATGTTAGTTTGAGGACAGCTAGAGGATAATACTGGGAATGTATAATAATGATTTTGGAATTAGATGAGGATTGTGGTTAATAATACAAATACAGGAATGTTCGAAGAGAGGGTGTTAAAAGATTGGTGATACATGGGAAAACATGACTAATGTAATTTGTGGATTATAGGTAATAACATCGTAATGTTTTTGTATCAAAGGCAAAGTTGGTACTAAAAACAAAACAAACAAACAAAGGGAAAAAAAAAGACCAACTCAGGGGACCAGATGTGGCTCAGTGGTTGAGTGCTGCCTTCCCACATACGAGGTCCCGGGTTCAATCCCCAGCCCCAGTAACTTAAAAAAAAAAAAAAAAATTACAGATGTCTTTCCACATCACAATACGTAGCACTAACTCATTTTTTGGGCAGCTCTAATGTTCCATGGTATAGATATTCAACAATTTGCCCATTCCTGTGTTGACAGGCCTTTAAGTTATTTCACGTTTTTTTCTTGCTTTTAAAAATGCTGCTGCAAGAATCACAATGTATGTTAAAACCTTTAAGTGAAAGGTCATTGCGGAACGGGATAGTTTCCATATTCTTGAAGTATCACCCCACAGATTACTTATTGCTTACAAAGCTATTTTTACAATGGAGAATATTTTCCTACCCAAAATACTTAATTTGAATCTAAAGAATTAGATAATCTGTAATGTGGGACCTTCTATAAAATAATTGGCCTGGAGTCTTACAAATGTCAGTATCATAAAATCAGAAGACTGTTTAGATGAAAGGAAACTAAAGATACCAATGAATGAATCTTTATTGGTTCAAGATGTTTTAAATAAAAGCTGCAAAAGCCTTTTGGAGATAAAAGGAGAAATGTGAATATGGACTATAGGTTAGATGATAACGAATCAATGGTGAGTTTCTTGAATGAGATAATGACAATGTGGTTATGTACAGGAATGTTTTTGCTATGTATATTTAAACAAAGGATAATACTCTCTGACTCAACAATAACAAAATGTACGCATAACTACACATACATACATAGAGAGAGGGAGGAAGAAAGCAATTACTACCACAAAATGCTAAGTGGATGATATTCAGGTTTTGCTTGTACTCTTCCCTCAATTTTTCTATAGGTTCTGAAATTTTCAAATGAAAATTGGAGGATGCTGTTCATCTTTGTACATTTATATTTGTACAATTTTATGAATGCTGTTACATAATAAATTCCTCCAAGTGGAATAAGGGTATTCACATTTAAAATTCTGAAAGAAAACGCCTAAATGTCCCCAACATGCTATACATGCCACCATAGCTCACAGGTTTTCATAATTCCTGCTCTCATTGTTGTAAACTTAAAATAGTATGTAGTTTTGGGGAGTGGATGAGGCTCAAGCAATTGGGCTCCCGTCTACTATACAGGAGGTCCCAGATTCGATTTCTAGGGCTTCCTGGTGAAAGTGAGCTGGCCGGCATGGAGGTTGGAGCAACAAATAGAGACAAAAAGGAGAGACACAACAAACCAGGGAGCTCGGTGGTTCAAGTGATTGAGTGCCTCTTTCCCACATGGGAGGTCCCAGGATCAGTTCCTGGAGCTTCCTAAAGAGTAGACGAGAAGAGAGGACAAGCAGACAGAGAGCACACAGCAAATGGACACAGAGAGCAGAGAGCGAGCACAAAACAGTGGGGGGGTGGGGGGTGGGAATAAATAAATAAAATAAACCTTAAAAAAAATAGTAGTTTTGTTTGGAATTTTATCTTTTATTCAGGATTTGCTTTGGAAGAGTTTTTTGATTTAAAAAAAAAAATTTTAAATGTATAAAGCTTTTTTATTTATTTTTTTTGGAGGGATGGAGTATTCTTTTACATTTAGTGTGAGAACATGGCCTATACAATTTCTCCTTTTTGATATTTCCTTCATAGCATAATATATGATTCATTATCTTAAATTTTTCTATGAGCATTTTGGTAGAGTGTACACTCTGTTAGGGACAGCTTTCTACAGTGATCTATTAAAGTAAGCTTGTTAATTGTTATTCAAACCATCTTGCCTTTGATGATTCTGCTATCAGTTACTGTGACCAACACATCTCATGAAAACCTATCACAAAAACCGAGTGCATCACTTTTTAAAAGAATAGCAATTCACAGACCATAAATAACATGTAAAGAAAAAGAAAAGCATTTCTGCTCAGAAATAGAATGTGCAACATAGTTTTTAAATTGGAACCATCCCCACACTTCACAAAAAGGGAGGGAGGGTAAGAATGTAAAAATGTAGTAATTTTAACATTTAAAAACTCTACATTTTAGGGTCATTTATAAAGTATATTAAAATATTAATAAGATGCCTGTTTAATCACTAGTCTTTATACACTGTTTATACTAATCACATGCATTCATACTAATCACAAACATTTAATGTTCATAAAAACACTTTAAAACTTTCCTTATTTCTTTGATCTTTGACGGAAAGAATGAGCATTATCTTTTTTTTTTTTGAGGTACTGGGGCTAGGGATTGAACCCCAGACCTTGTATGTGGGAAGACGGTGCTCAAACCAGTGAGCCACATCAGCAAGCCGAGGATTATCTTTCACATCAGACAAACCTGGATTTGTGCCCTGATCTGATTCCCCATGGAATGGGGACCTTGCACATTTTTAGTTGGGGACAAAGTTCCACATTTATCTATTAAAATAAATAAATTAGTGGCAAATCAAATAGTCATTAATACTAACTTCTTATTCATATTTTTTTCATATGCTCAGTGAAAAGACTGTCTTTCATAAAATTGTCGAGAGGATTAAGTAAACCTAATTACCTGGTACAGTGCCTGGTACTATTAAGCAAACAAAACAAAAGTATTAATATTGCTAAATATTAAGAATTTTGGGGAAGCGGCTGTGGCTCAATCAGTAGGGCTCCCGTTTACCATATGGGAGGCCCCGGGTTCGGTTCCTGGGGCCTCCTGGTGAAGGCAAGCCCGCCCGCATGGCGTGGTTAGCTGACCCAGCGAGCACAAGCAGCAAGGG
>JAKSZT010054263.1:5506103-5549621 GCA_026826555.1 Tolypeutes matacus
AAAAAAAAAAAAAAATATATATATATATATATATATATATATATATATATTAAGAATTTTGTTATAAAATCAGTTTCTTACCTTAAGATCACGGTGAACAATGCATTTTTGATGACAATACTGCACAGCAGATACAATCTGTAACAAATATTTGGATAAAAGGCTCAAAATGATTTTATGGTAAAAAGCATCCTGATTGTTCCCCAATTATGACCTCCAATTTAGATAAATTACTAATCAGATTTCAAGGTAATATTTAAGTATTACCTTGATTTCACTATTGTTTAATTCATAAAACTAAACATATTAAAGTGATAGAATTTTTGCTCTTAAATGTAAAGATAAAAAAGTAATATTCTCTTGCTAAAATAGGCTAAAATATTTCTTTGCCACAGTTCATGAGGATGTTTTTAATGGGGTTATATTTCTCTGTTTACATGCTTAAATGTACAATTTGCAGATTGGGTTAAGTAATTCATTCCAGTATTAAAATAAAACTTTGGCACAAATGAATCATTATTTTAAGAAAGGTGGCTTGAGTTCAAAACACAAAACTCTATTCTAGGAATTAAATCAAGTACATTCAAGGTATGTTTCTTTAGTGTGGACAATTTATTAGGAAGTAATCAATGTGGTATTTAGCAACATCTATACATCTGTTCTTGTATAAATAGAGGGGGAAATATTTGAGATTTAAAAAGAAACCAATCATCAAAAGAAAAGAGGAAAAAGTGAAACTTAATCTTAAACTTTGGGTAAAATATTCTACTCCTGTAACTAATTTTATATGCAAGGGCCAAAAGGGGAGGAACCTAATTTAAGGGCCAAAAATACAAATGTGAAATAAATTTATAAACAATGCTATTATAGTTATTTACTTTATTATATAAAATACAAGAATGGAAAGAAACTGATAGCAATCAATTAAGAGTTACTTTGTACATATAATTAATATCTGATATATAAGAGAACAACCATTTTAATGCACAGCAGAACATTCAATTCTGTGGATTCAGTTAAATGTAAACAGTTAATGAATGTTGGTTAGGCATTTACAAATGGAGACAGAAACGCTTTTAAGTCTAAAGGTGATGTGAAACATAACCATGCTAACAGGAATATAGGTTAAAACAAAAAAAGAACTTCAAAGTGATAAAAGTGAATCTGATATTTCAGTATTATGAAATTATTCTATTGTGTATTAAAAATGGTTCAAAGGCAGAGGAGACATGAATTAGAAACAAATTAGCAATACACAATGAGTAATATATAGTTCAGTTAAATTCATTTTGACTCAAGTTATTTATTGAGTACCTGCTATGTGCGAGAAAAAGTGCTGGTTGTAGAGGCATACTAAGATAAATATTACATGGGCCTTGCCCTTAAGAAGCTTACAATCTAATCAGGAAGAGAAAACACATACGGTAGTAACTATAATACAAAGCAGAAGCACAAGTACAAAGTAGTAAGAAATCATTAAAAAAATAAGAATAATTTCAGTTGGAAATGCTTCCTGGAGTAGGTGCTATTTGATCTAAGTCATCCTTGAAGGATAGTAACATTTTAATAGTGGATGGGAGGTGGCGTTAAGGTGGCAAAACACATGAACAATGAGGGAGCATAGTGTATTTGAAGAACAGTGGAAATGTAGATGGGAAAACAGTGGACAGTAAGAGTTAAACCTTGATAGGCTGGTAAAAGTCCCTGAATTCCAAAGTAAGCAGGTACTGTTTTGAATGGGTAATTGTGAATGATCAATTTGAAGTGTGAGTCCCCAAAATACAGCAGAAGTCAATGATGAATATCTGTACTATTTGTTTTATTAAGCTATATGCTTCAAAATTTCAATACCTAATATTCCTTTATTAAAATATGCTTGTTAACCAGGAGATAATATAAATTTATATGTACATATTAATGCATTTTATTGAATATGTTATATAGGCTATATAAGGCTATTTTTGTATCATATATGACAGAAATTTGCTGATATTACCTTCTACAGGTCACACACTTGTAGAGATACAGTAAAAGCATATGTTGATGCACAATGATTTGGTTTCCAAACACGACCAAAGGCCAAACATTTCAAATCGGAGACTATAGTCTCTAGGAAAGCAATTCTATAGACATTTCTGAAACCACAAATTTCCTGAGCCAAACCTTTAAGACTACAAAGATAATTAGGAGAATGCTGTGATGAAGTGTACATTTTCCCTAAACTCTGTGATCTCTGAGAAAACAGACAAAAGGGTGGTTTATAATACTACCACATTTGCCTAGCACTGGACAGTTTCTGCTGTGAAAGAAAATTTCTGGCATGTTCTGCTGCATCATTGCAGGAATCTCCACCCACAAATGTAAGCTTTACTGTTTTATCCCACTGTCTGATCCTCTCATCCCAAAATGTTTTATACATCCATAAAAGAGACCCTATAATCTTTCTATTATGAAGCTTGAAAATGTAATATACAGTCGTCCATGCACTTACTCTAAGATCACACATGCCAGTGTTTTGCAGTGAAATATGGTTGTTGGGGTGCTTGCAATTACTTAGAAGTGGGCCAAGTACCCCATTATTTTAAGTGAAAGCCTTGATATTGGAAGAATGCATCAATATTATGATTTCCCTGCAGGCCTTTATATCATAAAAAATACAGAGGCACTGTATGGGTGGCTTTGGTTAAAGTGGATATAAACTGTCCTAGTGCCTTTGATATATCTAATAATGGAGTCAATCCCTGCATATCCTTCTAAAGTGTTTCCTTACTAGTATAGTACATTCCTTCACTGTTAAATATGAAAATAATAACTTCATAAAACAGAAAAGATTAAATGTCCATTTATTAATTCTTTAGGAGTTTTAATTAAATCCATAACAGAAAATAGAGCTCCTCAACACTTAATTAAAATCAAATAGAGAGGATTGTGGGAAGAGGGCAGATGCACAGAAGGAAGCTGCAGGAACCAGTCTCTCTACTAGAACAACTATTACAGAGAAAGGAACTCTCTGAATCAACCATTTTGTAATGCCGGAGTACAGTAGAAAACTGCAGCATCAGGGAGAAAACTACTGGTTTGAATTTTTTGGTATGTATGCTGTTATGTAACTCTACTTCTTACTTCCTACAGGTGCTGAAATAAAAATGCATGAAAATTAATGACAAGTCTATGGTTTTGGAAATACAATGAACAAAAATAGAAATCTGTAACAAGTACAAAAAATGCTGGGAAGATGAAGGGGTATAGGAACAGTGTATGTGTATGCTATTGAAGTCAAGTTGTTATCAAATCAAATATAATTGTTATATATATTTAGGATGTTAAATTTTAACCACGTGGTAACAAGGAAAATACATGAAAAACATATATAGAGAAATGAGAGGGGACTAAATATGGTACAATACAAAAATCAAATAAATAAGAAAGTAGGGATTAATGAAAGAATTGAGGGGCAAAAAAGATAAAAGCCTTAAAAAGACTAAATAGCAAAATGACAAGAGAAAGTCGCATATTATTGATAATGACTTTAAAAGTAACTGGATAAAACTCTCCAGACAAAAGGTAGAGATTGGCAGAATAGATTTAAAAAAGCAAGACCCAACTATATGCTGTCTACAAGAGACTCAACTTAAATTCAGACATAACTAGGTTGAAAATGAAAGGATGGAAAAAAATTTATATACCATGCAAGTTAACAAAAGAGAGCTGGAGTAGTTAAACTAATATCAAATAAAATAGAATTTAAGTCAAAAACAGTTACAAGGGACAAAGATGGTCATTATATACAGATAAAGAGGTCAATTCAACAAGATGTTAACAATTATAAACATATATGCACCTAACAGCAGAGGTCCAAAATATATGAAACAAATACAGACAGATTTGAAGGGAGAAATTGATTGTTTTACATGAATAATAGGAGACTTTAATACACCATTCTCAATAATGGAAAGAACATCTGGACAGAAGATCAATAAGGATATATAAGACTTGGACAAAACTCTAAACTAACCAGACCTAACGACACAAACAGAACACTTCATCCAACAGCAGCAGAATAAACATTCTTCTCAAGTGCACATGGATAATTTGCAAGAATAGACCATATATTAGATCACAAAACAAGTTCCAAAAAATTCAAATATATAGACATAATGCACTGTATCTTCCCCAGCCACAATGGAATGAAAGTAGAAATCAATAACAGAGAGAGAAATGGAAATTTCACAAATATGTAGAAAATTTTAAAATGTATTCTTAAACAATTTATGCATTAAAGAGGAAATCACAAGGGAAATTGGGAATTATGCTGAGGCAAATGAAAATGAAAATACAACAGACTAAAATTTATAGGATGCTGCAGAGGCAGTGCTGAGTGGGAAATTTATAGCACTAAATTTTACATTAAAAATGGGGAGCAGATGTAGCTCAAGTGGTTGAGTTCTTGCTTCGTATATAGAGATTCCAGGTTCAGCGCCCAGTACCTCCTAAAAACAAACAAATGAAAAAACCAACTCTCACTGGGGAGCGGATGTAGCTGAGTGGTTGAATGCCTGCTTCCCATGTACAAGGTCCTGGGTTCAATCCCTGGTACCTCCTAAAATAAGTAAATAAATAAATAAATAGGAAGAAAGATTTCAAATCAGAAAACTAATCTCAAAACTGGAAGAACTAGAAAAAGAACAGTAAACTAAACCTAAAGCTAGCAAAACAAAGATGATAACAAAGGTTCCAGCAGAGATAAATGAAATAGAAAAAACAAAATAATAAAAAAAGAGAGAATCAATAAAACAAAAAATTAGATCTTTGAAAAGATCAATAAAATTGAAAAACCTTTAGTTAGACTAATGAAGAAAAAAAGACAGAGCACACAAATAACTAAAATCAGAAATGAAAAGGGGGATATTAATACTGACCCCACTGAAATAACAAGGACAATAAGAGGATTAGATAGCCTAGATGAAATGGCAAAATTCCTAGAAACACACAAACCACCTACACGGACTCAAGAAGAAACAGAGTTCAACAAACCACTAACTAGTAAAGAGATTGAATAAATCATCAAAAACTTCCTGATAAAGTCCAAGACCAGATTGCATCACAGGAAAACATTATCAAACATTCCAAGAATTAACACCAATTCTGCTCAAATTCTTCCAAAAAATTGAAGAGGAGGAAACATTCCCTAACTAATTCTATAAGGCCAACATCAACCTCATACAAAAACCAGGAGAGCAGATGTGGCTCAAGCAATTGGACACCCACCTCCCATATGGGAGGTCCTGGGTTCACTTCCTGGTGCCTCCTAAAGAAAGCAAGCAAATGCCGAAACAGCAGGGAGTGGAAGTGGCTCAAGGGGCTGAGCACTCACCTCCCGCATAGAAGGTCCAGGGGCAGGGCGCTGGGTTCCCAGTGCCTCCTAAAAGAAGACACCAGACAACAAGCAGACAGATGAGGGAGCCATTTTGGGGGTGGGGGGTGGGGAATAAAAATTAAAAATAAATAAATAAATAAAAAAAATTTTTTTCTTAAAAAAAAAAAATAGGTAAAGGCAATACAATAAAAGAAAATTACAGACCAATTTCTCTTATGAATATAGATGCAAAAATCCTCAACAAAATACTAGCAAATCGAATTCAACAGCACATTATACTCTCTGGTCTAGTGGGATTTATCCCAGGTATGCAAAGTGGTTTACCATAAGAAAACCAATTACCATAATATACCACATTAAAAGAATAATGTAAAAAAAAAACAACACATTATCATCTCAATGGACACAGCAGAAAAGGCATTTGACAAAATCCAGCACTACTTCTTGATAAAAACACTTAGAAAACTAGGAATAGAAGGAAACATCCTCAACATGATTAAGAGCAGATATGAAAAACCCACAGCTACCATCATTCTTAATGGCGAAAGACTGAAAGCATTCCCTCCAAGGTAAGGAACAAGACAAGGATGCCCACTATTACCCCAACACTGAACCTTGTGCTGGAAGTTCCAGCCAGAGAAATTAGGCAGGAAAGGTATAAATGGCATCCAAACTGGAAAGGAAGAAGTAAAACTCTCCCTATTTGCAGACAACATGATCCTATATACAGAAAGTCTCGAAATATTCACAACAAAGCTACTAGAGCTAATAAATGGATTCAGCAATGTGGTAGAGTACAAGATCAATACTTCCAAACCAGTAGTGTTTCTATACACCAGCAATGAATGGTCAGAATGAGAAATCAAGAGAAAAAAAAAAAATCCATTTACAATAGCAACTAAAAGAATCACATACCTAGGAATAAATCTAACCAAGGATGAAAAAGACTTTTACAAAGAAAACTACAAAACATTGCTAAAAGATACCAAAGACCTAAATATATGGAAGAGCATTTGTGCTCATGGATTGGAAGACTAAATAATGCTCCAATGTCAATTTTACCCAAAGCAATTTTCAGATTCAAGGCAATTCCAATCCCAAAAGCCTTCTTTGCAGAAATGGAAAAGTCAATCATCAAATATATATGGAAGGGTAAGGGGTTCCAAATAACTAAAACCACCTTGAAAAAGAAGAACAAAGTTGGAGGACTCACAATTTCCGATCTTACAACTCATTACAAAGGCACAGTAATCAAAGCAGCATGGTACTGGCACAAGGACAGACATATAGAACAATGGAATCAAACAATTCAGAAACCAATTCTCACATTTATGGCTAACTGATTTTTGACAAGGGGGCAAAGGCCACTCAATTGGGAAAGATTCTTCAACGAATAGTGCTGGGAAAAATGGATTTCCATATGCAAAAGAATATAGGTGAACTCCTACCTCACACCTTATACAAAAAAATTAAATCCAAATGGATCAAAGACCTAAATATAAGTGCTAGAACTGTAGAGTTCCTAAAAGAAAACATAGGTAGGGGGAGGATGTGGCTCAAATGGTTGGGCATCTGTCTCCCATATGGATGACCTGGGTTCAATCCCTGGGACCTCCTGGTAAAAGTAAAAAGAAAAATATAGAAGGCACATGGGCCGCCAGGCCCCACGAGTGGGTGAGACCCCAGGTCCCGCATGTGGGTGTGCCATCAGGCCCCACCAAACCATGCAGCAAGATGGTGACAACGTAACGGGAGAGTGACACAAGGGAGAGCCAAAACATGACGCGCTGAAAAACCAGGAACTAAGATGGCACAGGTGGTAGGATGCATCTCTCCCACATCAGAGGTTCCCAGGATCAAATCCCGGTGAAGACAGGAGGAGAAGGATGAGAAAAGAGGGCGGGAAACAGACACAGAGAATTACCCAGCGAATGGACACAAAAACAGCAAAAACGGGAGGGTGGGGGTTGTAAAAATAGATAAAAGTAAATAAATAAATAAATAAATAAATCTTTTTTAAAAAAGAAAAAGAAAACGTAGGTAAGCATCTTTAGGATCTTGTGCTAGGCTATATTTTCTTAGACTTTATACCAAAAGCACTAGCAACAAAATTAAAAATAAATAAATTGGAACTCATCAAAATTAAAAGTGTTTGCACCTCAAAGGATTTTACCATGAAAGTAAAAATGACAACCTACACATGGGAGAAAATATTTAGAAACCACATATCCAATAACAGTTTACTATCCAGAATATCTAATGAAATCCTTCAACTCAACAACAAAAGACTACGATCCCATTAAAAAATGGGCCAAAGACTTGAACAGACATTTCTCCAAAGAAGATATACAAATGACCAAAAACACGAAAAGATGCTTAACATTATTAGCCACCAGGGAAATGCCAATCAAAACCATGAGATACCATTTCAGACCCACGAGAATGGCTAAAATAAAAATAATAATAACAACAACAAAAAAAAAAACCAGAAAATAAAAAATTTGGGGGAGCGGATGTAGCTCAAATGGTTTAATGCCTGCTTCCCATGTATGAGGTCCTGGGTACATCCTAAAAACAAACAAACCAATGAGAAAACCAACTCTCCTTGGGGAGCAGATGTAGCTCAGTGACTGAGCACTTGCTTCCCATGTATGAGGTCCTGGGTTCAATCCCTGCTACCTCCTAAAAACAGAATGTTGGGACGTATACGGAGAAATAGGAATACCCATTCATTGTTGGAGGGAAATATAATGGTATAGCCACCGTGGAATAGTCTGGCAGTTCCTCAGATAGTTAAGTATAGAATTACCATATGGCCTAGCAATCTCACTTCTAGGAATATGACCTAAAGAATTGAAAGCAGGAATTTCAACAGATATTTGCACACTGGTGTTCACAGTGGCACTTTTACAATTGCCAAAAGATGGAAGCAACCTAAGTGTCCATCAACCAATGGATGGATCAACAAAATGTGTATATACACACAGTGGAATATTATCCAGATATAAAAAGGAATGAAGTTCTGATACATGTGACAACATGGATAAACCTTGAAGATATGTTGAGTGAAATAAGCCAGTCACAAAAGAACAAATATTGTATGATCTCACTGCTATGAAATAATAAGAACAAGCAAAATCACTGAGTTAGAATCTAGAATATAGGGCACCAGGGGATGGGTTGGCTATAGGGAATAGGGAGCTAAGGCTTATATTATACAGTTTCTATTTGGGATGATGGAAAATGGTGGTGATGGTGGCACAAACTCTCTGAATGTAATTAACTGAATTATGTATTTAATATGTTGAAAAGGAGAAAATTTTGGTTGTGTATGTTACTAGAGTAATAATTTTTAAAAAAAATCATGGAACTGCACAGAAGAGTGAACCCTAGCATAAAGCATCGACTGCAGTTAATGTTACTATTATAAAAATGTACTTTCACCAACTGTAACAAATGTATCACATCAATGCAAGGTGTTAATAATAGGGTGGTATAACGGGAATCCTGTATTTTATGCATGATTGAACTGTAAGTCCAGAACTTCTCTAATATATATATATTTATATAGTTTAGTCAGAAAACTATAAAATAGTATTTGTGCTTTATCCCTGAATTTTAAAAATGAATTAATTACCTTTTTTTCCCTGTAAACACATATAGGTATTAAGCACATAATATGTTTGCAATAAATGAGTAATTATAAAGAAAATATTTTCAATTATTTTACACTTTAAATAGCATTCATTTGATAACTAACATCTGCAATGTGAGGAAATGCAGTAGATTTAAAAATAATTGGGACTTTATTTCAAAATACCAGCCAACTTTAATAGTTATTTGGGTTTATATGAAAATATCTACGGTGCAACTTCCTATCCTGCATCTTCACATCAGCAAAGATGGCACGTTCTTTAAAATAGCAAGCAACTTCTCTAATTTCATGTAGTACTCAATACATTTTATATACCCGTTTTCAGTAAGTAAAAGTAGCTGGCTAAAAAGAACAAAAATTAAAGGTAAGTAGCAACAGTTTAAAAATATACATAAAGATCCCAATAGGAATATTTAATGCCAATTGGAAATTTTTTGCTGGTCTGCTACTAAAACTACTGTGATTGACATTTTAAAAATAATAATATTTTAATGTAATGACCATAGTGCTTTACTTAAGAGTAAGATGGGACCTCAATCCAAGGATAGCAAAGAATTAAGCAGTAGGTAGCTGAACACCATTTAGGTTCTCAATGTTGCTTTCTCACTACCAGTTGTTGTTAGATTCAGCTAATTTCAGATGAACACCTCTAGGAATCTATCCTTAAAGAAAGGGCTATATATATATCTTTGGTATATAGCATTTCTTAAACTGTGTTTCAAAAAGCAATAGTTAGGTGAGATGGTAATAAAAAAGGTTCCACAAAACAAACTTACTTCATAGTCAAACGATTTGGGGAATGCTATATTACTAAAAAAGATTAAATAGGTTTTTTCTTCCCCTCCCATTTCAGACTTCTCAGATCTTTTAATATGTTGAAATACATGTAACTCTCTTAGAGGAAGTTTGCTCCCCAAACTTACTCATTACAGTCCCCCTCTAATGGTAGAATTAGTGTTCGTGTTTACAGAACAGGTAATGAGTCATTTTTAAATTAAAGATTTTAAACCCATTGAGGTAAAGTTTGGGATACGATAAGCTTGCTGCTGATACTTTACTTTAGTAAATTTTAGGAACAAATTAAAATTCACCATTCTGTCATTTTTACAATAACCTATAAAGTAGGCTTATTTTAATCACTTAGTTCCTAAATCTGAAAAAATAAAAACCTAGATGGACTTAACATAATGGTTCTTATTTTATCATTTCCTTAACAAGTCATATTCAAGTTGAACTGGCAACATGAATATCTTACCATATTTTTCTGCCATACTTTCAAGGTTCCATGCCTACTTGGCAACATAAAATTGACTGCATTCTTTAAGTCTACAAAAATATTTGAATTATAAAAGAAAATAATATATAAACCTCTTAAATAGTAACACAAATGCTGTACACAGAAAACTAATAATACCTGAATATAATTATTAGATAAGGCTTCAAAGGTCACATCTTTCTTTTTTATTTCAATCTGGTCTATGTTTCCGAGACTCTCAAAGAATTAATAAGGTGAGTCCCAACTATAAAAATTTCACTCTTTAAGACCATCCAAAAAGAACCTGCAACTATTTAAAAATTATACTCAAGAAGGGCAAATTTATTTTTCAGAAGTTTTCCATTGTTAAAAAAATAGAAGCAGGAATTTTTCGTTTTAAAATACCATGTTCTCTTAAGTCCAGTTTGTGATACCGTTAATTGTTCATCACTAAAAATATCAGGAAAACAAAAAACTACTTTCCATACCTGCCTAAATTTTGCACGGGCCTCTTTTTCTTTCATTCTTCCATGGGCAACTAAGTAATCAAATACTTCACCTGAATCAGAAAGGTAAAGCAGGTAGTAAAATATACATATATTGTCAATTTACAAGTTATAATATATGCAATTTCAAGTTTTTTGCCCTGTTTTGATGGAAAATTTTGGCCCACAATTTTCTGCAATCTCTCTATAAATCACAAATAAAAGAATAGAAAAAATATATATTACATATAGAATTGAGTATCTGTAGCTTATGTCTCAGAAAAACTCTTTAAAAAATAAGTCATAAAAACATAACCAAGAAATCTTGCTTTCTGCTTTTAAGTATTCTATAAAAATACAGTCAACTCTTTATTATCTATTCTAATAAAGGGAAAGCACAGCATGGGCAATCAAAAATCACATTTAGTTTTGAATTTGGGGCATACACTTCAAACAAAAGAATGAAGTCATATCAAATAGGATTTCTCTTTTAAATCCTGTCCCTCATAAAGTCTTGGTCAAATTCTATCTCACTACTTCCATCCACACTAATTTCCTTCTTTTCCTTCCTTTATGCCGATTATGCTTATTCTCACTCTATTCATTTCATATATTTTGATAATTACCTATAAATTATAGCAAAATTAAGTCATTCTTGCGTGTATCTCCTAACACACCAAATGAATCTATAAACTATTTGAACACCATCATTTCCATACTTGATATGTACCCTTGTCCCCATGACAGAACAAAAAGTGGATAGACAACAAATACTTAAATAATTAAAAAATTGAAATAATTAAAAAATAACTAGAAACTGTAAGAAAGTTTCTATTAGATCCATTACTTTACATGTTTTTCTATAACAATTTATAAGGTGTTTTTTTCTCTCTAGTCAATAATAGCAAAAAAGGAAATTAATTTCAATAAAAGAAAAATTTAATTTTATGCCCTACAATTATATATATATATTTTAAAACTCATGAAATGACTTAAAGAACTCTTATAAAATATAGCAGAATAGTTATTAACTCAGGCTGTAGAATCAGACTAATTTGGGTATGAATACTGGTTTAACCACTAAGAAGCTACTGGGTGGAGGCATTAGGAAAATTTCTTAATTTATTAAGACTGTTTCTACCTACTGCTTACCTCATATGGCTATTGTGAGGATTAAATGAAATAATGCATATGCTCTGCACAGTGACTGGCATATAGTAAGCACTCAATAAATGACACATTTGTACCTAGGTATACTGATATATTACATATGAACATATGCAATATCAATCCTAGGTTATAAGAAAATACTAAAAATCATATATATAATGGATGTATGTCAGATGAAATTAATATACCTACCATGTTAGACAGCATGTTATATGAAGCATATTTAAGTGATTAAACAGAATGATGAGAACAGAGAAATAAATGGATGCTCTAGTTGACCTGTCATAATAGTTAATTCCATCTTACTTCTAGATATGTGAGTTTAGGTTGGGAAAAATTTATCAAAGCCTTCAAATATTTGGATTTATTCTTAAGTTCTGCCTGGGATGCTCATACCCAAGATATTCACATGACTCAGTCCTTCATTTATCATATATTATTTATGATTTACCTCCCCAATTAGAATGTAATCTTTTTGAGGGCAGGAAGTTTATATTTGTACACTGCTTTATTCTCAGCACCTTGGGTATTACCTGGTATATAATAAACATTTAGTAAATATTGATTGTATCAATGAAGGAAGGATTAAACACACTATTCTAGAATCATCTTGATGCCTATTTTAATGGGCTCCTTTGGACTAAAGATGATTCAAAATCATAAAGTAGCACCCTGCTTTCCTAACCACTGAAATCTCCTGCCTCATTAGTGAAGCAGAAGCTATTCTTGGCAAAGAGGCAGCTGTCTGACTCAACTATCTGTACATACTACATTTCTGGTATGCATGTCAGATTCAATCCTAAAAACATCTAGAAACCTCAGAGGAAAATATTAAATATTATTTTCCAAAGTTATTTTGCCATTTTTTAATGGATTAAAACGGCAAAAAAATGTTTCTAGATTTTTTTTACCATTATAGAACCATGCTGGATTTTGATTGATTTTTTTCCCATGGCCACTGTCCCCGAAGTGGAAGAAAACTTATCACCAGCAATCAGAATTGAATAAGGGACCAGCTGGTTGGGCTGAATTTCAATACTTGTTTCTCTACTCTACTCCCCACCGTCCCTCCCAACTATGCTACTGAAGGAGAGCAGTGATGAACCTCTGTGCTCAGTATTACTCTAGCCATTGCTCCCCTTCATTAGCACCAATAGAGAGTTGACTGTACTTACCATTAACCATTAAAATAGTACACATATTAATATTAATACAGCCTTGCAGACCTTTATAAAAACAGAAAGGAGTCTAAAATTTTTAATAGTTTCTCATATTCAAGTATGTCTAGCTCCATTCCCTAAAAGGAAAAAAACAAGTCTAACTCTACTAAAAGTAATACCTAGGGTTCCCATGCTGACAAACTGTTATAGAAATCTAACTGAAGGATAGAAAAAAAGAGAAATAGTTCATTATGTAGTAATTTTAGGTTCACTAGTTAGATTATAAATCTAAACTTTTTGTAAATTTGCATGGCTGTATTGATATAATTTTTATAAACCTTATAATAATAAAAAAAGTAATGACTTAGGTTTTCATGTTAAGTAAAAAAACTACAATGAAGTATTTTCATGATGAAAAAGGTTTGTAAAAAAACTAATCTACTAAAATGGTCAATCTGCTCAGACAACTGAAAACAATTAAAACATAAATATATAGCTCAGATGCTATAGACTAGAATGAATCACATTTATTCTAGTTTATATAAAATCTGAATCACCATAAAATTCTACAAACTTTATTAACTAAAAGGCTCAACACTAAGTTTTCTACTCATTAGCAAAGTTAATCAGTGAAAATGGTTTAAATAATTTCAGCCACCCTCCCTCTCCTTCAATTACTTAAATTCCCTGAACTCTTGAAACCCTCCATTAAATATTTTTTACTTATTAAATGATTTAATTCCAGATATTTTAAACCCATTTCTGAGAAAGCTAAGTTCTATATTAACACGAGTAATTTTGAGCTGATGTAGCTCTCATTTGAGGGAAAGTGCAGGATATGAAAGTGATTTTCTATTATATATTAGTATTAAAAAACCATTCATTTTTGGCACTATGGTAGTCAAAATATACATTATATTTTATTAAAATGCACCTTGCACTCTCCATATCAATTAAGTCTTCAAACCTATTGAAACATTCATGGATGACAAGACAAACTAAGAGTTTCAGAAGATGTCCCTAAGTAATACAAATTAAGTAAAAAAATTGAATAATCAAATGCAGCATTAAGAAGTCTTAAAAATAAATACTTAATTTATTTATTTAAAGGCATTTTAATAAAAATTCATTAGCAATAATAGAAACATCAATGTTAATGAACATTTAAGCACTGATAATCTATATATCTCATCAAAATAACTTTTCAATCTTCCTCATTCTTACCTCCACTGGCATATTCCATGACTAAATAGAGGGTCTTCTCTGTTTCAATAACTTCAAACAATTTTACTGAAAAAAGAAATTAGAGGTATAACTCTATGAATGTTAGCATAGATAGGATATGCTTTTAAAAAATTTAAGGTAACACTAAACCAGTGGAAAAGTTACTAAAAACTGATTAAAATTTTAAATAAAAAAATTATCCCAAGGGTTATTACTCTAAGAAGAAAACCACTTACCATTCATTAAGTGATTTGGAACCAACTGCTGGGTCAAAACAGTTAAGTTTCTGGGGTGAACAAAACATTTCTTTTTCTAATTAGAATAAGATAACTAAAAGGAGAATCTCAAAATCAGAATAATACACTTCAAATAATAATATATCTGGATTGGGAAGTGGCTGTAGTTCAATTGGTTGGGCTCCTGTTTACCATATGGGAGGCTCCAGGTTCGATTCCTGGGGCGGCCCGCGCCGCACAGTGAGCGGGTGCAGCAAGATGACGCAACAAAGGGAGACAAGCAGAAACAGAAAAACACAAAGCAAACGGACACAGCGAGCACAAGCAGCAAGGGCGGGGGGTAAATAAATTTAAAAAATAAAAAATCTTAAAAAAAAAAAGTCATTACTGATAATACAGATCTTTCTTCTGCTATTTAAAAAAATAATAATATATCTGGATCAATAAATTATAAAGATAGGAAAAATTTCAAAATTTCCTGAAATAAATTCACTGAAATTGAAATCAACTCTTTTTATTTCCTTTAAAATGTAAATTAGTTCTTTTGCCTATAAACTATGAACAAACTCAAATGTATATTATCAAATTACCTGAATTCATTTTTTGTAAATACCCAAAAGGAAGCAATGTCTATTTAGAAAGATTTAGTAAGGAAATACAAAAGGCATGTTTATATGCATTAACCTTAACTCCAAATCATATCTATTATTTTAGTGGAAAGCAGAAGATTACAAGATAGTAGAAAACAGCAATTTGTACCCATTTGTACTTCTTTCTAATCTATTTTTATCTAAAGTATTACTTTCTCAGGTTATCATTTTTCTTCTGTTTATTAAAAAACCTTTAAAATTATATCTTTTTAAAAAATGTATCTTTTCAAGTATCCTCATATTAAGGAAAATATTTCAATTATTAATTATATATAATAATGTCATACCTATGTTAGGATGATTCACTATCTTCATTATTCGTACTTCTCGAAACAACTGTTAGAGAAAAGAGGCAGACATATTTCTGTTAAAAAAAAAACACTTGAGCAGAGTAAATTAAATCATTCATTTGATGAAATTCATATACTTCCAAGAGCCTAAGAGTGACAGAGTTGGACTCAGTTATGGCTTTCCTACACATGGTTCATCTGTCCTTTCTATTTGAACCTATACTTGGTGCTGGAGTGGGTAGGTGTATGTCTTTGGGCTGTCCATGTGCCAGCTGGGCCCTGAGCCTCAGCGGAGCTGCAACACCTACTCTCCAGTTCACTGGACTTACCCAGGACAGCTAACAAGGCGGTGAGGATTGACAACCACCATACAAAGGAAACTAGAGAGTCGACAACTGCAAGCAAGAGAGTCCCATCCACTGGCTATGGGATCGAAGGCTCCTGTCAATTAGAGGTGGAGTGGACATCACCATCCAGAATCCTCAGGACTGGGGAATGGACTATGGACTAGAGTGGACTTACTGGTATTCTACAATAGACTTGTTGTGATTCTAGAAATGGAAGAAATTACAGCATTGATGTGAAGGCAGTGGACACTGGAGGCTCTGGGGGCAGAGGGGGTAAAGGCAGGTGTAATGCGGGGACTTTTTTGGGACTTGGGAATTGTCCTGAATGACACTGCAATGACAGATATATGCCATTATATATCTTCCCATAGCCTGCAGAATTGTGTGGGAAGAGAGTGTAAACTACAATGTGAACGATGGGCCATGCTCAATGGCAATACCCCAGGATGCATTTATCAATTGCAATGAATGTGCCACACTAATGAAGGATGTTGTTTATGTGGGAGGGTGGGAGGGGTGTGGGGAGTGGGGCATATGGGCATCCCTATATTTTTTGCATAACAATTGTGTAATCTAAGTATCTTTAAAAAAAAAAATAAAAATACATATTAAAAAAAAACAAAACAACAAGACCCTCCAAGAAGCTGGCAATGAAATGAGAAACAAGAGATTTGCTTCTTTATCAGTTCCAATACTGCACAGACAAGCTAAGTAACCTAACTCTGCTAAGACTTGCTTTCCAAGCAAATTTTAACTACATTAACCAAATTCTCCTTAGAGATCTAAAATCCTATTGCTCTATGAGTAAGTGAGTATGCTATATACAAGAACATTTCTAATTTATTCAACTACTCTTCAATTCTAGGGATAAAGGTAAAATAATGTGAGAATGAAACAGCGATCCTTTGCATGATCTTTATCCAAAAAGAAACTTCCTCAGGGGTCCAACTCGTTAAAGTCATTTCTACTGGTTGGTCAGATCCTGTATGAAAAATTAAAATTTAAATAAAACTTGAAAAGGCAAGAAACTTTTTTCATATAGCATTTTTAGGGAGACTAGTAGAACAATAAATACTAAGCAAGATGTATTTACCATTTTATAGAAAACAAAAACAAAATGGCAAGTAACTTGAAACATGAATATTACTTCCCCTCTCTTTTTTATTTTACTTTTTGAATAATAAAAGGCCCAGTTTTCAAAAGTATGATTTGGCCTTTTTTTTTCTCTCTGTTACCTTTAGTATGTGTTAGATGGGAATCAAGCAACTTGTTTAAGAAAACAGAAGAAACAAGAATTGACAGTATTCTAAAAGGTCTATATTTAAGACATGTTTTTATTAGAATAAAATATAAAGTTAATGTTTTGAGAGGTGAACAATTCCAATCAATCTGAACTATTTTTAACTCTAAAATAAACAGATAAATAAAGTATAAGAAAATCATGAATTGCATTAGACAGGAATGCCTACTCTACCACTGTAGTTTTCTGTAATCTCATCTGTCCTGTAGTTTTCATTAGCTTTACAATAATATTAAATAACTCTTTCTTGAAAAGCCCTATATTTTAATGAGAAAAGTCCATAACCTTGAAAAATTTCCCTAAGCACAGAAGGGGGAAAAAAATCACTACACATTAAAAACCATCCATTTTTATAAGAAGTTCATTAAAACTGTATATTACAGCCATATGCTAAAATCCAAAAAACTGACATCAAACACTAGCGAGGCTGCAGAGCAATAAGAACTCTTACCATTGCTGATGGGAATGCAAAATGGTACGGCTACTCTGGAAGACAGTTTGCAGTTTCTTTCAAAGCTAAACATAGTCTTATATATAACCCAGCACTCAACATTCTGTCCCATTCAAGGTCTTTTAAGTATTATTGTTCTTTAGATTAGAAGTTGAGACAACCACTGATGATATTAATTATCAAGAGTATAAGAGCAAATGACAGTTTCAGTTTTGATAGTGGGGTATATGCATCTTCAAATATATTAGGTATTACCCTATTACACTATGACTACCACTCTGCTACTACCCTTTGAGCTATTTCACCTCTGTTACTGATGAGTTTGCTGACTGAAGCCTCTGACAAAGAGAGGCAACCTCCTGCCACCAAAGCTCCTTAGGGTTTTGGACTGTTACTTTCTAAACATGGCAACCAGGCGCAGCCTTTTGAAAAGAAGCTATTAGCTAAAAAAAAAAAAAAAAAAAAAGAAGCTATTAGCTTGTTACTTGGCTTTTGTTGAAACTGAACACCTGACTTCATGGAGGGAGAGCTGCACTCCTTGACCAAACTGTCTTACCAAGTTGTGTGAACCAAGAGGTGAGGAATAGGGGATATAGCATTAAGTCTTTTTGAGCCCATTTTTGGAGGAGGCTGTTCCAACGTTCAATAATACCAGATGCCTATAGACGGTACAGAGAGAATGAGGAGGAAGTTGGAGAGGAGGAGTAGAAGGTTATATTTAGTTGTTTAACCTAAGATGGAGAGTTATTGTTATAAAAGTCAGTTATTATATGTGTCATATGCTCTAGGTATGAGTAAGAAAAACCGAGCTGTGTTCAAGTATATTAAATAGCCCAACACTATTTTCTGAGTTTCTGATTCTAATTTTTAGTTCTTTTCTTTCTTATTTACAAGCTGTGATGTTTTGATGTTTCTAACATATATAAATCTAGCAAGAGAGTTCTGAATTCACTAATCCTTCAAACTTACTGTTTCAGGTTTGCTGTGGGCTAGAAATTAAGCCAGGGTTTATTAAAATTGTGTGGTCAGAGAAATAAATACAAGTGAGGACTGGAGTCAGGTCTTCTACAATGAAAAGTCAAGGACTTCACTGTTTAGACTTAGTGACAGCTATTTTAGTTATTCAGAGGCCTTTATTGTTTCCTTCTTGGTTCTTGATTTTTTTCCAAATAATTGAACTTAGTAAATAATCCTCAAGTCTATAAGAGATATTTACTGTTCAATTCATCCTTCCTGGCTAGGGTTTGGGTTGGGATTAGTGAAACTGCATAAGTGTCTTCAATATTTGCTTCAATAATGAGCATTTCTCTTCTCTCTGCATAACTACTTGTTCCTTCCTACTTCTTCCATCATTTCTGCCTATTACTTTTTTGATGGTGGAGAAATTTGATATATTTAGAACTAACCAACAAGACATGGATTAGACAATCCCATTCATATTTACACCTAAATCGTCAGGGGCCAGTCAAATGCATGTTGTCTTCTTTCCATCAGACTTGTTAACCCCATTGCCCTTGGCTTTGTTATTATCACAGGTCTTCTTCACCGCTTGCTTGATGATAAGGCAGACAGGCAACAACTATGTAGTCATGGAGAACTTGATGAAGGCAGTGGTCAAGCTTGTAACTCCAGGGAGAGTTCTTTCAGATCATCCTCAGAGTCACAGTAAACAGGGATCATAGAAGGTGGATGACACGCAGATCTTCTTGTGCCTTTCAGCACAGCCTTCTCAGTCTCCTAAGTATTTTGCTTTGATTTTTGGGAAGGGTGGGAGTCCTTCTTTGCCTTCACTGCAATTTTTGTAAAATTCTATCTATATCTTTGACAGCAATTTACTGGCCTATTAATTTTTGCTTTTTAAGATTTATTTATTCCCCACCCCGTGGTTTTGCGCTTGCTGTCTGCTGTGTGTTCTTCTGTGTCTGCTTGTCTTTTCTTTAGGCAGCACTGGGAACCGATCCTGGGAACTTCTGGAGTGGGAGAGAGGTACTCAATCTCTTGCACCATCTCAGCTCTCTAGTCTGCTGTGTCTCTAATTGTCTCTCCTCTGTGTCCCTTTTTGTTGTGTCATCTTGCTGTACCAGCTCTCCGTGTGGGCCAGCACTCCGCTCATGGCCTATTAATTTGAAGCATGAATGTTGGTTTACCTTGCAGGTGATATTCAGTCCCAAGAGATTGCTAGGTTCTCACCTAGGCTCTAGTGGAAGTTTCATTTATTGAAGGGTTATGTATACAATTTGGCTATACTACAGAGCGCAAGAAACTTCCAGCTTTTTACTTTTTGGGATCACCTTGTTGCTTCTTTTCTAGCCTCCAGACATCATATTGGGATGCCAAATAAATTACTGCTAGTAACACAACAACTTAGATCAATTTCTTAAATGCTTCCCATAAAAGATATACACAGTAATGATCACTGCAGCATTGCCTGCAGCAGCAAAAAAAAAAAAAACGACTAAAGAAACAAATACAACACTAAGAACAATCTAAATATCCATTGATAGGAGAATGGATAAATTGTAGTATATTCATTAATGGGAGAATGGATAAACGTTGGTATAATCAGGCAACAGAGTACAATAATATTAGTGGAAATAAATGAACTAGAGTTATATAAACTAACATTAATAAAACTATAAAACACTGTTAAATGAAAAAGTTGAAGGATAGGATGTTTTAAAATAAATAACATAGTATTTTATGTACACAAAAAGAAAAAGAAAAACATAAGAATTGGAAAGAGAAAGACCAAATTAAGGATAGTAGTTACTTCTAGGTAGGAAAAGACAGGAAATAAGAAATGGCACATGAGGGCTTCAACTGTATATTTAATATTTTATTTATTTTTAAAAAAGAGATTAGAAATGAAACATTTTAGCACAATAAATAAATATCAGGAAAAGGCAACTATTTTCTTTAATTGGGAAAGACATTTTGAAGTTCCCATCTAAAAACTAAAAATAATTTACTGTGTCAACAAACTGCAAATGCCCAACTTAGAAAAAAACATGAGGGCTTCTTAATATACTCTTTGGATATACTATCTCTGAAAATGTTATATTTGGATGCAGTATTTGTATATTAAACATGTTCAATAGCAAGTCATTAGCCCTTTCTCCAATAATTAAAGAAGGCCACCATAGTTTAGAAAAGTCATATATTTGGTTATTTAACTCCTTGAAACACAATTTGGTCTTCTCAGAAAACCTGTTTATCTTATTCTCAACAATTTAAACTTTTTATATTTTAGCTTGATATTAACATTATTGGTATCACATTGAAATAAAAATCTTGTTTTAATACCTTTTCCCTCAAAATCCTTCTTATTTCACTGTGAAAGTTATACTTCCCACCAATTCTTCACACTGCATGCTAAAGAGACATCTCTCTCAGTAGCAAGAATTTTATTATAATCTCTGTTTTCAGTATTTCCTTCAACCAAAGGCATGTTGCTGGCCACTAATTTCATGGAAAATGAAGCAGTGAGTATACTGGGCATATTTGCATGGCAGTAACATTCCTACCCTAGTGGTGTTTTATTACAGTTCCAGTCCACAACCCAGCTCACAAAATACTACTCTTATCACTAAGGTTTTCATTAACACACATAAAAACTGGTCAGGAATATGATGAATGCACATGTGATGACAGCTATATCAAAAAAATACTCAATAGATAAGTGGTTTTGCCTAAGTGTAAAGTGAAATACGCTGTAAAGCATGCATGTATAAGAATAACTGTTATTTCAACAGATGCCGAGAGATATTCGTTAAAGAATATATATTTTTTTAATCTTTTTTTTTAATTAATTAATTTTTTTATTGTGGGTAAAAATCAAAATTTTTACAATACATACCACTATTTGTAAAATGATATATAAATATATATGCATATATGTGCATTTGCTTACAAAAATGTTATTTATATATATATATAAATATATTTTAAGAGGTACATAGATTACCGAAAATATTACACAGAACCCCCTGGGATTCCCATGTTGCCCACCTCCCACACCTCCCACCACATCCCACACAAACATCTCCCACAAGTGTGGCCCACCACCCTCAATGGACTTACACATCCTGGGGCCTTGCCACCAACCATAGACCACAGTTCACATCGTAGACCACACTCTCTCCCACACAGTACTGAGTGGTGTGTGCTGATTTAAAATGGCCTACATCCATTGCCACAACGGTACTCAGGACAACTCCAAATCCCAAAGAAGCCCCTGTATTTCAACTGCTCGTCCCCTCCCTGCCCCAAAAGTGTCAAGTGGCCACTGGCTCCACCTCATTGTTATAATTTCTTCCATTGCTAGAATCACCATATGTGTACAACAGAATACCATCAAGTCCACTCTAGCCCATAGTCTTCCCCCAATCCTGAGGGGACTGGGATGGTGATGTCCACTCCACCTCCAAGTGAGAGAGGGCTTATATCCCATGGATTTGGTGGGCGGGATGATCCTGCCTGCAGATGCAGGCCCTCTCCATTCCCTGGGATGGTCGTTGCCCATCGTTGTCTCCTCACCAGGTGACTTGGATGAGTCCATTGAGCTGTAGGGTAGGAGTTGCAGCTCCACCGAGATTCCACGCACACTTGGCACATAGATAGGACAGAGGCTCCAGTCTCTGGAAGTATACCTAAAAACCTCATCATCACATATAGGTTTGAATAGAAGGGACTGATGAACCATGCAGGGAGGACTTATTTGAGTCCAATTCTGTCACTCTCAGGAGCACAGATTCCAAAATAGAGCCCACTGATAAGGCATCAGTCTCTGGGGCTATCCCCCCTTATATAGGACCTGGGTGTCTCCAGAGCTCTCAGGAGCCCCTCTGTGTGGGATGATAGGCACTTAGATGTTCTATGAGCTCCTACTGAGGTATGCGTAAGAGTGACCTCTGGGATGACCTCCCAACTCTCTTTGAAGTCTCTTAGCCACTTGAACTCATTTGTCTTTACCTTTTCCCCCTTTTATTCAAGGTCTTTTTCCAGTTGTGTTGCCAGTTGGCACTTGGTATTAATCCCTCGTTGCCAGGGAGGCTCATCCCCGGGAGTCATGTCCCACGTTGGGGGGAATCGTTAAAGAATATTAACAATAGGAGCTTCTTCTGCTCTCTCCTTGATCAAAATACTTGTCAATAATTTTGTAATTGGTTTTACAAGTTTGGTATTTGGTATTTTGATAAAAGAAATTTAAATCTGAATATTGCTTCCATAGTTCTGTCCTCTTCTCTGCCTGTAGTGGTCAAATTTATCAACATAACAGAGATTATTTTGCACATTTTCTGGAAACCTTAAGTCTATGAGAGAGATCTTTGGGCTTTATCTGAAAATCACAAAGTTTAAAAAGCTTCAGGTTGCCATTTGACAACACTTTGTATAACTTAAAACACACCAGACACTAGTAGTAAATGGATTATTCATTTTATAAAGTTTAATTTTATCCATTATTGAAATTTTTCATACTTTCCTTGCTTGTGTGAAATCACTGTCCTAGTACAAATTCACATTCTATATAACTTTAATGCAGCAGTTCTCTTTTTATTAAACAAAATTAATCTGAGTTGTAGTAGTCTTATTTCTATTTTCATTGTAGGTTTTCCTCTTCAGGAAATCGTTTCTGAACCACTGGGCCATTTTTGTGAATTAGAAATATAATGCAACATAGAACAACAGAAAATGCACAAGAATAAACAATACACAAATAATATAAAAATGTTAACAGAGATAAACTGCACCCTGATGACTGTGAGCTAAGACAGAATGGCCAACAAAAACTTTGTTGTTTGTACATAAACTAATGTGTCAATTTTAAAAGCCTGGTGGAATTTCTGAAAAAAAACAAAACAAAAACAAAACAAAAAAAAACCATATTTAATTAATCTTATATTTCAAATTTGTGAACTGTGAACAAAACTGCTTCATTATTTTGGTTTTCCTCCAAAACTACTAGGATGGCTTGACAGATTTCCAAAGATTACTAGTGTGGACCACAGTCCAAACAACACTAATATATTTGGTGGTATTCATGCTCTGAGGAGGAAGAAGTACATATGGCATCTACCTCAAGTATCAACTTCATATTACTTTTATCTCACACTGATGTTGGCAAAGGAAGGCAGTATTTCCTATAAATATTTTCCTATAATTATGGGAAAATGGAGGGAGATCAACTTAGATTTAGATGCAAATCCAAAACAAGATTTAATCCAACACTGCTGAAGGTGAGATTCTCTATACCTTAGGTGATTAAAATGAACCATTATTTCATATAAATGTATTATTCTATCTTTTAACAAGCATATACGCCTAAGACATGGAGAGCACGTTCTCCTATTTTTTACCTATAAGACTTGACAGCCAATGCTAAGGAAAACAAATGGATTACTTTTTTTTTTTTTAATTGACTTTATTTTTTCTTTTTGGTGTACAGTTCTATGAGTTCCCCCCTCCACTCCTGCTTGCTGTGTCCATTCGCTGGGTGATTTTCTCCAGGCTTCATCGGGATTCAATCCTAGGGACCTCTGATGTGGGAGAGAGGCATCCTGTCACTTGCGCCACCTCAGTTCCTGGTTTCTGACGTGTCTCATCTTGGCTGTCTTGAGTCTCTCTTTTGTTGCATCATCATCTTGCTGCGTCGCTCAGCCCGCCGTGTGTGCGCGCGGGTCTGTGGCTTGCCTACTCGCCCCCCCCCCTTTTAAATTTTACCAGGAGGTCCTGGGGATCGAACTTGGGTCCTTCCATATGGTAGACAGATGCCCAACCACTTGAGTAACATCCGCTTCCCAAATGGATTACTTTTCATTCCACTATTTATTGTTTGAATATGACAGACTGGGAGCTGCTACTGGCATTTAATAAACGTTGAATGCTCTATAATTCATGAGAGTTAATCAAGCCTTCATCTGTTTATTCAAAACTTAAAAGAAGCCAATTTATGAATGTTAGACGTAAATTATTTTTAAAGCAACAACATACACATTGTGTACTGTCAAATTTAGTGAATTTAAATGTTTCCTTTGCTTTATTTTCACAGATTAAAGAAAGCAAAATTGCCATGATTCTTTATATGTCTGTTTCAAAAAGCAATACTGGGAAGTAGATATGGCTCAAGAAGCTGGGTGCCCATCTACCACATGGGAGGTCCCAGATTCGGTTCCCAGTGCCTCCTAAAGAAGACAAGCAAGACAGAGAGCTGACATGATGGGGCTGGCATGAGAGGGCTGAATCAGCGAGCTGAAGTGATGAAGAGACACAGTGAGGAAACACAACGAAAGACACAAAAGCAGGGAGTGGAGGTGGCCCAAGTGATTGGGTGCCTCTCTTCCACATGGGAGGTCCCAGGTTCAGTTCTTGGTGCCTCCTGAAAAGAAGATGAACAGAGCGCAGACAGAGAGTGCAAATAACAGCAGGGAAAGGGGGAGAAATGAATAAATAAATCTTAAAAAAAAAAAAAAAAGCAATGCTTTATCAGTTAGATTAGCAGAAATTACTTGTCATCAAGCACTACATTTTTAAATTATCTAGATAAATGAAGCAACATCCAGTTTCATATTCACATGTTTTAACAAGCACAACTTTTTAATTCTTTGGGCCTTCTTAGGAAAAACAGAATGAAGGTCTATTGCTGTACACCCCAGCTAGCACAATAGGCCTGGAGTAGTTCTGGAAGGCCACTTTAAATCACAGTTTAATCCAGGAAAGGTAGAAAAACTAGGCAAGTCATGGAATGGGCCACTGGTAAAATTATGCAGTTTGTGCTTTTTAAAAATGGTTCCCAGCAGGGGGTGCCAAAAATCTGTCTCATCATGGTTCCAGTCAAATAAAAAGGGAATCTTTGGGTAATTCATCTGCCCAGGGAGGATTCTTTTTTGTAACTCACACAAATACGACATGGTTAGCTGAAGGACTGGTGGTAGAAGACATTTTCTCCCAGAGGGGACCCATAAGGTATATTATCTCACACTCACAGAAAGAGAAGCCAGCAAACACTTTTCATGTTCTCATTGATCAGAAATATCAGTGCTATAAAAAGTTAATTAGCTGTCAAATTTAAAATGAATTTTAGCTAAGTACCAAGACAGACCTCTCAGTATAAATGTATAAAATAAACTGAGTTATGTGACACTGAACTAAGAGGAAATGCAAATGCCCATTTTTATTTTTCTTTTGTAACTCAAAGTCTTGTAAGTTTAATTCTATTTTAAATGCTTGGGAAGTAGGGTGAGGGATGTGGGAACACTGCTATTTTTGCATAATTTAATACCTACATTAACAAAGCCATCTTCCCACAATCCATAATTTATATAAATCCAGTGGGCATCAAATCCAAATTTTTAATCTAATGTTGGCAAAGCAGGTATGTTAAGCACACCATTCTAAAAATTTGTTACGATAAAATTCTGTTTTATGAATCCAAAGTTAAGCCACAATTACATGTGACTACAATCCCACTGTATTCTGATAAAAATGACAATGTATGTTTTCTCACTAAAGAGAAAATTAGCTTATATGTCATAAAATTAAAATATCTGCTTCATTTTTAAAGTACTAAAATGTACATTTGATAAAGTTTTCCCATGTAAGTAATTAGCGAAGCAACATGAAACAGTGTTGGCTAACCAGGGCAATCCATGTCCTAACCATTTCCATTTCTCTCCATGTTAGGTTACATTTTCATCCTTTAAAGAGACATTCTTTCCCTGTGAGTTGAAAGACTAGTTCTTAGGAAAGAGAGCCAGTGAAGCAATAAAAGGAAACATACCTACGGACAGTATTAGCTTTTAACTAGAGTTTTAACTAAGCAGAACCTGAATACTTCAAAATATTGGATACAAAGTTTTATTCTACTAAATTAAAAGTGACAAATTTCTTTCACATGGTACATGCATCTGAGTAGTAGATATCTTTCAAACAATTACTTGGTAAGTCATAAACAATGTTTTATATCATATGTCTTTTCTTCACACAATTGGTCAAATGTAGTAGTGTACCTAATAGGAAATTTAGGATAACTGAGTTTATAGAATATCATATATTAATAATAAACTCATATTGTAATTATTTACTATTAAAACAATTAAATACCTTTTGTAGACTGGTAGGATTGAGCTGAGTTTTGTCTATTATTTTGACAGCAACCTAAAAAAGAGAACAATTAAACTATATTTGAGAATATATATATATTTTAGTGGATAAAAACATAGGAAGAAAATATCTGTTGTTTCATTCCTAACTAGATATAATTTAGATATATTTGGTGTTGCAACAAGTGGGAGGTAGTTTTGCTAATCTGGCAGCTTTGAATATACTACATTGACCCAAATGTTTAACCTATTTGATCCTAAATCAATAATATTAAGCCTTTGTTATTTCTTCCAAGTTTCTCATTTTAAAATAAACACCATCTTGAATTTCAATCTTTTACTCATAATCTTGTTAAGTAACAATTAATAGGGGGGTGGCTTATAAACTTTCAGGAAGGTAAGTATTACATGAATAAAATGGTTACATGGGTAGAGAGATCAGATACCCAAGCTTACTTATAGCAGACTGACAAAATAGATTTGAATGTCCTGTTAATTTTCTGCTTACCATAGTCTGTGTCTGAACAACTCGAGTCAGAATAGACAGGGGGGATAAATTCAATGGAAATGACAATATTAGGCACAGAGTAAAGTGAAAACTTATTAAAACATTTTATATTTGAGGTTCTTTTAAATAATGTCCTAGTCAGAGCCAGTAAACATTATGTAATATAGAATGTTAGATGTTTAACTATTAAAATAAAGCCTTTGACCCCAACATAGATATGTATACATAATATACATGAATGCAAATATATAAATTTTTACTATATAAAAACACGTAAGTAAGTTAAAACATATGGGATTTAAGAAACCAAATTCTCTTATTATCTAAGAAAAACATCTGTATAACATTTGTTCAACTTAGTCTCTAAATGAATATAAATTAGTAAATGACTTTCTGCATATTTACATCTAATTTACCTTTAGCAATAATTATTAAGAATAACTTGGCACATTCCTGGGGTTTCATCAGAAACCACATAATGAAAGGCAGAAGCCTGAGGAAGGCTCATCTGCAGCACACCTGATTTATAAGAGATACTAATATATAGGGATGATTCTTTCCTGAACATTAAAAGGTCAACTTTTATGCTGTGAGCTAGCTCTACCTACTAATGTGGCATGTGCACATATCCCAGTTGCAACTATCATTGATTCCCCAACATACAAGAAAGCTTTTTAACAAGACTGAGAGATCCAAGAAAATATTAAAAGGCATCATGAAAACTTACCTCTCTACCTGTGAGAACATGTCTTGCCAATTTCACTTTGGCAAAATTTCCCTTCCCTATTGTTTTTTGTAAACGATAATTTCCAATGTGAGGCTGTTCATCTGTTGCTGATGTAATGGAGTTTCTACACCGAGGGATGTTCTGTCTGCTACTTGATTTAGTAGGTTGGATGTGTGGTTCAGTATATCCATCCACAGACGTATGCTAAGAAAAAAATTACAAGATTTCACTGTTAATTAAGTTATATTACTAAAGGGCACTTAAAAATACTACAATAATTTTCATTAAAAATTCATCTTCAGCAAAAATCCACTGCAATACATGTTTTTAAAGTTTTAACATTCTATTTATAATTTCTACTTGATTTCAGTTCTCTTTGCTGGAGGGAGTATAGCTATTTAAAATGAAACATTTTCCATATACTTAAGTATGTTCTTTTGATTAAAGAAATATAAATAGATGGACTAGAAGCCCTGCAGACCATTGATCCTCTAAATTATTAACCCGTTAGGCTGAGATCACACATAGTCCAGGAATGCTTCATTAACAGGGCAGAATGTCTTTATTGCCAATACAAACAATAATTACATGAGTGTAATTCTGTGTTTCTCCAAACTAGCTCAGCACTTGTCATATTCATTCTTTCACGTGCTGAGCATATAAACATAACTCAGCCTACTCACAAACCAGCTGCTTACTTCAAGTACACTTCTAATCAATTCTTGCCCAAGCTCCTCACCCCACTTATAATGCTCAAGGGAGAGCTGTCTATACCCCTGCCCAGGTCTACAGCCTAATCCCCACTGCATTCCTTCTCAATGTTGTTCCTGAAGCAAAGACATCCCCCCTGTCTCACAGTCTCACATCAGCCTAAAAATTCAATGAAATAACCGATCCTGTTCACCTGTGGGCTCAGTACATAGATTCACAGGTCGAATTCCCTAAGCAACTCTTTCTTTCCCCAGCCAGCTCTGATTGTTCCTGCTCTTGTCCAGTTTTGCCTGCACTCTGACATAAATAAAATTTCTAGCATTTTTGCAAAATAAGAATCACATATGATAAACATAACTTCTTTCTCTAATTGGCATCTTAAAAATATCTGAAGAACAAACTAGCAAAGGAAGGGAATATCTTTTATTTGTAATGTAACTAATTCAGACTTAAGTTGTCCTACCTATACAAGTAAAAGCTTTTTTAAAATTTCTTAAATGTGGGAAGCAGATGTGGCTCAACCAGTTGGACATCCATCCGTCTACCATATGGGAGCTCCCAGGTTCGGGTCCTGGTGCCTCCTAAAGAAGAAGAGCAGATGCCCACACCCCGCTGCAATGAGCTAGATGCCTGCACCTGCTGCAATGAGCTAGACACCTAAACGAGCAGATGCCTCAAGCCAGCGGACACCGCACCTGCTGGGAACGGATGTGGCTCAGGCCACTGGGCACTCGCCTCCCATGTGGGGGTCCCAGGTTCAGTTCCGGGTGCCTCCTGAAGAAGGTGAGCAAACAATGAGCAGACAGAAAGAGAACCATTTGGGGGAGAGGGCAGGGATAAATAAAGTAAATAAATAAATCTTTAAAAATTTTTTCTTTCTTAAAGGCAACGTTAAAGAAGACTCCATCTACCAGTGTTATGTAAAGCATGATTGAGGTCATTTTTCTATTTGTTACTACTTTCTGATTTTTTGCAATATTATTTAACTCAGCTCAGGATTAAATCCCTGGTAGAGTGTCCTCTGGGCCTTACACACACCTGCAGCATCTGGCCTCATTCTGAGTTAGATGCCCCTTCGGTATATTATCATAGCAACTCTATACCTCCCTTTGCATTGTACTATCATTGTAATATTTATTTGTCTGTCTCCATCACCCTAACATAAGTAATTTGAGGGCAGGGGTAATTTATTTTCATTTTTATATACTCATCACATTGCAGAGTGCCAGGCACATAAGAAGGAGTCAATAAATCAGTGTTTCTCAGAGTGTACTCCCTGGACTAGCACCATCAACATCAGCTAGCAACTTATTAGAAATGTAAATTATCTGGGCTATTCCAGGCCTACAAAATAGAAACTCTGGGGGAGCACCTAGCAATCTGCATTTTAACAAGTCCTACCAGTGATTCTGATGCATGGCAAAGTTTGATTACTTTACTACTGAAATAAATAATTTAAGGAGGAGGTAAATGCAAAGTTTTTCACTGGCTCCTGGTGACTTTGCTATTATCTGGGCAAATGAGATTTTAATTATACTCAATTTCTAAGAGTTAACATTGCTATAATATTTGCCACAAACAGTACTTCTCTACCTGAGTTTGTTCTGCAGAGAATGATGACTTATCCAACCTTCAAGACATAATCTAGCTCCTCAACAGAGCTCTCTGTCTTCACAAGGCAGAGTTGATTACTCCTCTCTTCTGTTGTTAGCTTTATATACAGTAAAAATGTCTATTATTGGTGCTATCACACCATCTTTTAAGTATTTATCTACTGTCTATTTTCACTGTTTAGATCTAAAGCTCCTAAAGCCCCAGAGCTTAATAAAGCATTAAGCACAAGAAGGCACTCAATACATATTAGCTAAATTGAAGGAATTTAGGTTACTCATACTCCTGATACCCATAAAGAATGACTTCTATGGAATGATTCCTTGCTGTCCAGATTTTTTATGTCAATGTAACCCAATTTCCAATGATGGTTGAAGGGTATATCCTAACTTTCATAAACTTTGCCATGTAACTTTCCAGTGCCCTCCCAATGAGAGTGAGGCATACTTCCCTGATTTTTGGGTTCAGTCATGTCATTTGCTTTGGCCAACAGAATGAGTTAGAAACCCTGGTATCCAAGTTCAACCTAGTCTTCAAGAGGCTTCCTATGTTTAAATTTGCTCTCTTAATCTTCTGCCATCACCATGAGAAGGACTTACCCAGGCTGATCCAAGAGGAGGATGAGAAATACATGGAACAGAGCCACTCCTAGCTGAGCCCTGAGTAAATCAACTGACTGCCAATTGATTCTCTGACTCATAAGAATAAATGTTTATTGTTTTAAGCCACTTCCTGTTTGGATAACTTGTTACACAGCTATGTTTGCTGATACGCAAAGCCATAAGTACTTTTAAATTAAGAGGAAAACATAAGGAGAAAGATAGGGAAAATTTTATGAACAATTAGGGGACTGCTACCAGACACAATGAAATGCCAGTAGAGTCTACAAACAAAAAACAGAGCTATGTAATCAAATCCCTAAGGAGAAACTCTTGATTATAAATTTCCCTTGTCTATTTTGTAGCCCCAGCACCAAGTATGGTGTAACAAAGGGGATAGCAAACTTCTTCTATAAAAATTTAAATAATAAATATTTTAGACTTTGCAGGTCACATACTGTCTCTGTCACATATTGTTCTCTTTTTTTTTAAAAAAAAAAAAAAAACCAACAAAAAAAAAACAGCCCTTTAAAATGTAAAAACCATTCCTAGCTTAGGACCATACAAAAACAGACCACATGGTTGGTATTTGGCCCAAGTGCTACAGTTGGCCTACTTTTGGTTTAACATATCACCATTTTGGGAGGCAGGATTAAATTGTTTCTACATACAGATCAGGAGGTTCTGGCAGGAGTATAGCCAACATGGTCTTAGAGAGCAGAGGAGAGGACAGAGAGCTCTTCTAAAATTAGTATTTTTCTCACTCCTCCCACCCAAATTGGGAAGGATGGTATATTCTCCAAAATGTTTTGTTTTTTAAAGATTTCCTAACTCTCAATGTTAAGCATGATCATTTTAAGAGTTATCCAATTTATACAGAAAAATTTGAGCCTTAAGAAATAGATTAAAAGAGGCTATATATAGGACATATTTTATATTACACATGTCTCATTATTAACTGCCCACTCAACTAAACATTTTTTAAAAATTCCATCTTTCTCTATGATTGCCATAACACCTTTCCTCGAAGGGATTCTTTGAAGATTGGTTTGGGATAGCTGATATAACTCCTTTCTGATCAATAGCTTAACTCTCAAATAAGAAACCTAGCAAGAAAAAGAATTCAGATCATGCTGTCTCAACCCTAAATCTACGTCTATGGGTTTTACTCCCAGCTTTTAGCCAAAAATATATATTTAAATCTTATCTTTCTTTCTTCAAATTATCACTTGGGGTAGGTTGAATTATGTACCCAAGGGGATAAAAAAACATAATATTAATCCCATTCCTATGGGTGTGAACCCATTGTACATAGGACCTTTTAAAGTTATTATTTTTAGTTAAGATGTAGTCAACTGAATTAGGATGGCTCTCAATCCTATGACTGGGGATCTTATAAAAGAGAAAGCCATGGGGAAGAGCTAGAAGTCAGAAGTCAGTGGGAACCAGGAAGAGAAAGGAGAGGACATCGCCATGGGACAGGAAACCCAAGAAACCCCAAGGAATGCTGGCCGTCTGAACGCTACTGACCCCAGGAAGAAGTGAGCCTTCCAGTTTCTTAAACCATGACAATAAATTCCCATTGCTAAATCAACCCATTGTGTGGTATTTGTTATAGCACCCTGGAAACTTAGACACCACTCAATCCAATAGTCCTTGATTTCCTTCATTCTTACTGCTGCAGTGGCAACATGACCCTAAAGCTTACTTTAAGTATATACCATATTGAAAGTAACCATGGGTAATAGTTTCATTAGCTCTACAATTCTGCATGTCATGGATTACCAGATTCCAATTCCTGAATAATAAGAGAGTTTTTTCTGCTTTTAATACGAACTGAAATTCTACTCTCTAGCTATGCACCCTTGGGCAAGTTATCTAAGTGTTCTGTGTCTATTTCCTTAACTGTAAGAGAGAGCTAATACTAATGCCTACCTCTTGGCATTGTTCGGATTTATGTAAAGGTGTTTAAAACAGTAAGTGATAAGCATTATAAGTGTTCATTAAAACCACACCAACAAAGCAACAAAAATAACCCATCTCCTAGGCCAGATAAACAACCCCAAATATCTACTATTTCCCTGGGTGTGTGTTACCTACAACCACTTCTCATATCAATTTCTACATCAGTCAGGTTTCTTGTCCACAAGCAACAGAAACCAACTCAGGCTAACTCAAGCAGAAAAGGAGTTTACTGATGTCTAAAGGTACCTGAAAAAATCCTGAAGGATGAAACTGACATTTCAGGAAAAGAAGACATAGAATGGCTATGTCAAGGTGATATGATAGAGTGACTAGGGGTAGGAGGTAGGGTGAATGCACCATTTCTTTTAATTTTCATAACAAATCTACTAAGAACTGTACTATGGTGATCCCATTTTACACCATGAGGAAAATATGGCTTAGATTATGTACCAGTTGACTTTGACTCTCTGGTGCTAATGCCAGATTCTATATAAATATTATAAAATACATAGGTATGTTGGGGTGGGTTGTAGCTCTGTGGGGTTTACACCTCCATGTCCTGTCCCCTAAATTAAAAAATGCTAAAAAGATCCCACACAAACAAAAAATATTAGACATAATTTTATGCCGTTCCCAACTTTGATGGTGTGATATATAACACTGGCATAAGAAAGCCACACTAGTAACATATCAAAAACATGGCAATCGTTTTAGGTAGATTATCTTGGAAGTAGAGCTGGCCAAAAAGGCTGTAATTCTGTGGGAAAGGAGATGATTACCATGTTTTTAAAAATGAGATGGACTACTCTCTCAGTTCCAATAATAGGCTAACTTCACTGTGTGTTTTATTTTGGCTGGAGCTTTTTCATTGACTAAACTATATGAGGAAGCATTTCTGACTTTGTTGTTAAAGTCAGAAAGTAGCCTTGGGACTTATAAAGTTCAGGGCAATTGAGTGTTATTTATAAAATCAAAGAAAAACAGGCATCTTAGAAGTCAGTCAAGATCTAAGTCCCAATTAGGCCCAAATTTTAATTGCTAAACTCAGATTTTCCCACAAGTATGTACCATGCTTAGTTGTTTTGTTTTTTCCCCCCACTAGGTAAGGAAGATTTTCTTCTACATGTTGGCTCACTAGTGTGGCTAAGATTTATTTTATTTATATTATTTTCATTACTAATCAACTGTTGTCAAACCAGATATTTAAAAGGTCAGGCACTACATCTTCCCATATATAAGTCAAACAACTGAGTAGCTGCACTCACAATGGAATTAAGAAATCCTGAGTTAGCAGAAAGTCAAAATAATTCTAAAGCCTCAGGAAGCAGATGTGGCTCAAGCAATTGGGCTACCGCCTACCATATGGGAGGGTCCTGGTTTCGTTTCCCAGGGTTCCTGGTGAAAGCGAGATGGCCCTCGCGGAGAGCTAGTGTAACAAAAAGAGACAAAGAGGAGAGACAATGAGAGACACAACAAACCAGGGAGCTGAGGTGGCTCAAGCGATTGAGTGCCTCTCTCTCACATAGGCGGTCCCAGGATCGGTTCCTGGTGCCTCCTGAAGAGAAGACGAGCAGACACAGTGAATGGACACAGAAAGCAAGACAGTGAGCGCAATAACAACAAGGGCGGGGGTGGGGTGGGGGGAATAAATAAATAAAATAAATCCTTAAAAAAAAAAAATTCTAAAGTCTCGTGCTTCATCTTATTTGTTGAGTTCCATCTCCCATTTCACCATTCAGTGACTGATTTACTCGCTCATTCAATCAACAAAAATTTACTTTGACCTACCATGTAGAAAGGCGCTATTCTACATGCTAGAGAAACATAAACAGAAAAAGTCCCTGTCCTTATGAAGATTACATTTTAGTGAAGGGAAACAGAAGGGGGGAAGAAAGATGATAAATATGCAAACCAGTAAATAGATAAAATGTCAACTAGTGGTTCATGATGTGAAAAGACAAATCAGGCAGGGTAAGGGACTGGAAAGTGAGAGTTGTCCGAGGTGGGCTCTGATTCAAGATATCTGAGAAGAAATCTGAATGAAATGCAGGAGGTAGAATCAGGAGGCTAGAGACCAGGGGAGAACTCTGAGCTGGAAATATTAATTTGGGAATCATCAGCATAATGAGAGCTCTTAAAGGGCAAAGACTCGATGAGATGACCTGGGAAATGAGTGTCCAAAGAAGAGGTCCAAAAACTGAGCTCTGGGGCACTACCACATTTAGGTAAGGAGAAATGAAGAGGAATTAAGAAACGGAGACAGAATGGTCAGAGAGGTAGGAGAAAATTTTAGGAGAGAATGTGTCTTAGAAGTGAGGTAAAGAAAGTATTTCAAGAAGAATGTAAAATAAGGCCAAATAAGATGATGACTAAGCAATGAGCATTGGCTTCAGCAATGACCTTTGTAAGAACAATTTCAGTGTAATGATGGGGGTGAACATTTACTTGGAGTGTATTCAAGAAATAATAAAAGGAGAGAAATTAAAAACAGTAAGTAGGGGAGCGGGTATAGCTCAGTGGTTGAGTGACTACTTCCCATGTATGAGGTTCCAGGTTCAATCCCCAGTACCTCCTAAATAACATATAAACAAACAAAAAAAGTAGGTGAAAAAAGAGGAAAAAAGTCAGATGTTAACTGAAGAGCAAAGAAGGGTGTTCGAGAATTTATTTTTTAAGATGGGAGAAACAGTAATATGTTTGTATGCTCAAAATGATCCAAAGATGAAGGGAAAAATTAATGTTGTGAGAAAAATGAATGTGAATTATTTTTTAATAATTAAATAAATACAACTTCTTGCTAAATTAAGCCCTTCATATTCACCTTTTCCCTTTTAAACATATTAAGTTGTAAAAATAAAATTACATTATTTATTGTCCCCTCCCAGGTACGCATGTGTACACAGATACCACACACACCAAGAACCTTTGATCTTGTTCCCCCTTAACATACTTTCAAATTGAGGATAGCTAATATCTAGGTCCTTTGAAGAAGGACCAGGCATGTAGCATAGCAGACAAGGAAGACTGTTGAATTCAATAAAGATTTGGGTTTTCTTTGTGAATGCCCTCTAGCCAAACTTTAAAAGGGGATACTGGCTAAAACAAACACTAAAAAGAGAACAAAAAACAAACTCTCTCCAAATTATCTAACAATGAATAGATATGGCTCATCATTCTCAGCCATGATAAGTCCTATGATGCCATTTACATGAACCATATCAGGTTATTAAAATTACTCTAATATGATAAATGTATCATGATCTTTAGGAAATATACATAGGAGTTTTACGGGTTAAAGGAGCATGATGTATGCGACCTACTCTGAAATGTTTAGAAAACATGTAGCGAGACGGATAGAATGAATTTTATAAGAAATGTGGCAAAATGTTAAAAGTTGGTAAATCTGTGTACCTGAGTAGGGGGTATATTGGAGTTCTCTGTATTATTTTTCCAACTTTCCTGTATGTATGAAATAAATATAAATCAATCAATCATGATCTTTTATGATAACCACTGAATTTGCTTGATGACTGAAGAGTCAAATGCTCCTGAGAAGTCACATCCTGTATTAAGCCCAAAGATAAGACTGCCACAGCACTCTTCCTAGGACTATAGAACTATAGAATCTGCTACTTTTACCCACCACAACCACTTTTTGGTTAGTTGACATCAGCACCAATACAGGCCACAGCAATTTAGAAATAATAAGGAAGTTCTGCTTCAGGGAAGGTATGAATAGCTTGTATCTGACTAAACCTACCAGCAGATAAAAATATAGTCTGACAAAAATATTAAAAACAACTGTTTGACTGTCCTGAAGAGTCACTAAAAACAAGGAAAAACTGGAAGGGAGTTGATCCTTGTAACAAGGGAACCATATAACAGGGTGAAATTTGCATTTGTACAGCTTTCCACCTGGAAGCAATCTTTGGTCCACCTAGCTACTGAAATTCAAGTAGAAAGAGAGTCTTAGTGGCTAAAAGAGACAGAGGATGAAGTTGGGGACTAACAGAATGGCTGGAAATAACAGAGGAAATCCAAGCAAGAAGGAGGTCACAGAGAAGAGAAATGTGAAATCTGTATATAAATTACAGGTGCATTGCTGAGCCCTGCACCAAGTACGAACAAGGGAAATTCCAATGAACATGTCAGGAGCCCACTGGAAGGCTAAGAAAATAAGTGGAGATTTGGGCTGCTGTCCCTACAGGTTAGACTAGTTTGCAATTTGACTCAAGCCAAGTTAACTACCTGCACCTGTTAAGGCAAAAATCAACACTCTTCAGAGAAAGCTGGCAAACTGCAAAGTCTATTGGGTATGATCAACGATATTCAGTATTCATAAAAACTTACAGATACATGAAGGAACAGGTAAATATGACCCTTGGTCAAGAGAAAAGCAGTCAACAGAAACAAATCCCAGAAGGACCCAGAAGTTGGAATCCGTAGGCAGGAAGTTTAAAGCAGTTATTATAAATATCCTTAAAAATATGGTTAGAAAGAATGAAAATATGAGGACTTTAAGAAAAATGGAACTATTAAAAGGACAAATGAAAATTCTAGATTGAAATGTACAATATCAAAAAAAAAAATTCAATGGATGAGCTTAGAGCAGATTGCAAATGGAAGAAAAGTTCAATTAATTTTAAGATAGATGAATAAAAATTAGTCAATGTGAAGAACTGAGAAAAAAGATTTAACAAAAATGAGAGACTCTGACCAGTAGGTCAATATCACAAAGGCTATCATATGTGGAAATGGAGTCCCAGGAAAAAAATAGAAAGGAAACTGGACAGAAAAAGTAATAATGAATATAAAATTCCCCCAAACAGTGGATTCCAAGCAGAAAAAACACAAAGAAAACCAAAAATAGGCAAATCGTAAACTGCTGAAAACCATGTATAAAGAAAAACCTTAAAAAAAAGACATACTACCTAAACAAGAATAACACTACAAATGATACCTAACTTCTCATCAGCAACAAAGAAGATCAGAAGACAATGGAACAATAGTTTAAAATGCTCTAGGAAAAATAAAACTAACCTAAAATTCTTTTTCCAGTGAAAATATTCTCTAAAATAGAAGGCAAAATAGAGGTTTTTATAGAAACAAAAACTGAAAGAATTTGCTGCCAGCAGAAATACACTATAAGAAATACAAATGCTAAAGAAAGTTTTTAGGCTGAAGGGAAATGACTGCAGGATTACAGTAATCTACACAATGGAATAAAGAGCTCTGGAAATAGTAAATATGTGTGTAAATATAAAAAAGTATATAGTTTTGTCTCTCATATTTTTAAAAAGGACATGACTCTTTAAAGCAAAAATTATAATTTTTTATAATTTTTGCATATATATGTTATATATGGAGTTTATAACATAAAGCAGATGTAAATATGAGTCAAAACAAAAGCACAAAGGATAGGTCAAAAAAAGATTATTGCAAGATTCTTACATTTTACCAGAGCTGGTACAATGTTAACTCTACATTGGCTGTAAAAAAAAAATGGATCCAAACTGTAATCTCTAGTGTAACCACTGAAAAAATGCAGTGAAAAAATGAAAAAAGGAATAGCTAAAAAGCCAATAGAGGAATTAAAATGGAATAATAAATATTTAATTAACACCAAAGTAGTTACAAAGGAAGAAGACAAGAAGACAGGAGCAACAACAACAATAAAAACAGATGGACAAATTAAAAACTGAAGAGCAAAATTATAGACTGTCATTAGGGTTCTCCAGGGAGAAAGGACCAACAGAATACACACACTTTTGTAAGTAAGTGAGCAATTAAATATTACATTTATTATAGGAATTGGCTCAAGTAATTGTGGGGATTGGGAAGTTCGAATTCCGTATGACAGTCCGCAAGTTAGGAAATCTGATGAAGTTTTCTATGAACTTCCCGGGAAAAGCTGGCTGGTGAAGGAGAAACAGAAATTCTTTTTTCTGACTGATGAAATCATAGTTCTCCCTTTCAGGCCTTCACCTGATTGGAAGAGACTTCTCTCATTCCTGAAGGCAATCTCTTTATTGATTGCATCTATGGCTGAGTACATCTACAATCAACTGACTAATGATTTATTTATTTATTTATTTTATTTTATTTATTTTTTTTTTTTTAAAGATTTTATTTATTTATTCATTTATTCCCCCCTTGCTGCTTGTGCTCGCTGGGTCAGCTAACCACGCCGTGCGGGCGGGCTTGCCTTCACCAGGAGGCCCCGGGAACCGAACCCGGGGCCTCCCATATGGTAAACGGGAGCCCTACTGATTGAGCCACAGCCGCTTCCCTGACTAATGATTTAAATCCATGAAATATCTTCACAGTGACAATCAGGCCAGTGCTTGCTTGACCAAACAGACTGACACCATAACCAAGCCAACTTCACACATGAATTTAACCATAATGTAGACCTACATCCAAACATATCAGTAACTATACTTAATGTAAATAGATTAAATAATTCAACTAAAAGAGACTGTCAAAATAAATTTTTAAAAAATAAGAAAATTACATGTTGGCTCCAAGAGATCTACTCTAAATATGAAGATATAAATAGACTGAATGTAAAATGATGGAAAAATACATACTATTGCAAATAGTAAGCATAAGATAGCTGAAGTAGCTATAATAATATCACACAAAATAGATTTCAAGATAAGGAGTATAAGGTAAAGAGAAAGATTTCATAATGATACAAGGGCCAATTCATCAGGAAGACATAACAATCTTAAATATGTTGGTGCCTAAAAACCATGCTAAGGAAAGCAAAAACTGACAGAACAAAAGGGAAAATTTGACAAATTCACAATCATGACTGGAGATTTTAACACCAATCTCTCTATAACTGAAAGAACTGCACGCCAAGAAACTGTAAGGATACAAAAGATCTGAACCAACACTGTTAACTTAAGAGAGTTTACAGATCTCTTGGTACACAGTTCTTAGAACCCAAGTCAAGAACTCTTATATAGATCCTTCAAGCTCTACATATCAAATTATCTTACTGGAAACCTGCATACCTGTATTATTTTAGTTCTCTTTAGAATATGACAAACTTGGCTTTTTATCAAAGGACAACTTAAAGAACAGCTCCATCTTGTACAGAAGAAACTTGTACTAAAGAAACTGTTTATAATGATTAATGCCTATTTCAAAAGATCTAAGTAATAAATATTCTGATTTTAATAGCAAGAAAGATTTATAACAACTGGTATGATTCCTTTTATTATATTATGATATCATACAACAATGTCTCCATCCTTCCTCTACTCAGTGTTCAAAGGCAAATTTTCATTTTAAATAGTACAATGGTGGGTGGTTTGAGCAAAAATAGTAGCTTTATGTGTCTCAGAAAATTTAAAACATCAGAAAAAGAATGCTTATTGAGAATGGCAGGCCCATGGATTTTCCTCCAGTGCTCCTACAGCACTCAGTACATTCTTTTTATATAACACTTAGTACCTTACAATGCAAATGCTTTTACTATCTCTTACTAAATTGTGAGCATTAAGTGGTCAAGCACTGCATCCTATTATTCAACACAGTGGTTACTGCATGAATGGATCCACTAATATGTTATCTTTTAAGTACTCCACCCAAATTCTTTTGGAAACTGGTTAATAATTTCATTTGGTTCTCTAAAATCAACAAAACTGAAAATTGCCATCAAAATGTAAATGAATCACAATAGAAAAAATACCTTTTATTTTATATATTAGAGCTTATTTCAATGAGATACCAATATATTTGATAAAAGTGTCATCCATTTTGAAAAGCATAAAAAACAAAAAATAAAGTCCAATAATTGAAATTTTAAGTTATTAAACTGCCTCCAAAAATCTTACTATAGTTATCATGCTAGGTACTACATAAATCTAAGTGAAGTTGGACAACGTGGTGCTCCTGCCTCTCCTTGATGAATAACTGCATAATTTTCCAAATTTTCATATTACAAGTAGCCTTTTTAATTTGACTTATTTTCAGGAGCCATAAATGAGTTTAATTTTTAAAACCTAAAAACTATGATACTAATGAAGAAAAACAGTCAACACAGTTTACTAATACAGATCCAAGGAACCTAAAGAAAATCTTAGCCAACACCACTCAACAACTTATTAAAGAATAATAATTACAGTCAATTAAGTATATGATCAGGAGGCAAAGTTAATTCTATACATGAAAAACATGGGAGTAGTACTGAGTAAAAAAAACATAAAAAACAAACAAGATAAGAATATCTTTTCAAACATTCTTACTCAACATAGTAAAGTATCAGCAATGCCTTTTAAGAAAAATATATACAAGGAAAAGATTTATTTGTGTATTTCTGAAGTTGGCAAGAATATATACCTAGAAAACACAAGTACTAACTTGAGCTCAACAGTTGCAAGATAAAAGAAACAAGGAATCCTTAATAAATTACTTTCTGACAGAATCATCTGGGAAGTCTTAATCATCGTTTCACACTCAGCTTAGGCATCTCGTCCCAGAGAAAGCAATTTATCATATCAGAGCTTCTATTCCTCCCTCAGCTAACCTGGGTTTAATGCCCATTTTGGTTTTTCTAATGACATTTCTAGTAATACATTGCCCAAAGTTTCTGAATTTTTATTAAAATGATATAAGGTCAGAAATATCAGGTAACTCTATTAGGCAATTAACAAAAAATAACAGTCTCTGTACTACCCTTCCAGATTTCAAGCTTTGCTCACTAGAGCCTTTGCCTTTAGCTTTTTTCCTAATTTTTGCTTAGATACTTCAAAACAAAATGTTTTCACTGCTAACTCTTATTAGTTCATCAGTTTTAGGCACTGTCCCTTAACTTCCAACTATGGAAACTAGATCTTGATTAGGATGGAGATCTTTTAGGCCCTCTTCTCTTCCTTTTTCCCTCCTAGAATATAATCAAATATTTAATTCAACAAGTATTCTGTTTCACTTAAGACTTTGTAATTATTATTCATTGGTAATCTAGTAAATGGTGCTGTTTCTTATTAAACTTCCTTTTTGTCAGCTTCAATGTGATATAATTTACATTCAATAAAATTTACCAATTTCAAGTATACAGTTAGATGAGTCTTGGGGAAATACATACATTCATGAAATCCCCACCACAATTAATATATGAAACATTTTAATTACCCCCAAAAGTTCTCTTGTGTTCCTTTGATATCAGTGCCCTCTCTTCCCACTGGCCTGCTTTCTGTAACTATACTTTTACCTTTTCTAGAATGTTACATAAATGGGTCACACCATATACAGTTTTTGTTTTGGGCTTCTTTTACTCAGCATAATGATTTTGAGATTTCACCTATGTTGCTACATGTATCAGTAGTTCTTTTTTTTTTTTTTTTTTTTTTTTTTTTTTAACTGCTGCATAGCATCTTATTGTGTGGCAATACCATAATTTTTTTTTACCCATTCAACCAGCTGGTGAGCATTTGGACTGCTCTAATATTTACTATTATAAATAAAGTTTCTATGAACATTTGTGTACAAATTTTTGCATTGACATACATTTTCATTTCTCAATAAAAACATAAAATTGAATAAATACATTCCAAATTAAATGAAAACTAACCAAAACTGCAAAAGGCAGAAAGGATTTGAGGGATGAGATAAAAAATTAAAATGGCATGGCACAGGAGAGGCAAGATGGTGGCAGAGTAGGGAGCTCCAAGAGTCAGCTTGGTTTACATTGCATTTAGTTATCAGCCAGAGTTATTTAAATCACCTATTTGGGGGACCCAGGAGACCAGAACAGCACCCTGCAACATCCTTGGAAGAACAAAAGGAGATTGCCCATCTGCAGTGAAGATTCGTGAGTAGAGCACTCCATGTGGTGGAGGCTAATGCCCATCCCCTACTGGAAGAGCAAGCCCTATACCCTGGCTAGAGTGGAAAGCTCCATTTCCCAAAAACGGGGAAAGAAGAGTCAGTCAGGCACCGACTTCAGCTACTGATTAGTAAAATCGGCTGGCTGAAGTCCAGTCCTAAGAATAGCTTAAGTTTGAACTTGTCCAAATTAAAAAGAGGCCAGTAGCCTCCATTTTAACTCTGCCACTGGCATGAGGGGAAGTGGGGCTGGTTGAAAATCACAGTCAGGGCAAAGACTGGCTTCTTTCCACCCAGGTCAGATTGCAGCCCTAGCCAAGGCTCCAGGTGCAACTCTGGCTGAGGGGACCTGGACCAGCCTCTTCAGGTAACTGTAGTTGCTTTCAGCACACACCAGAACTAGACTATTGAGCAGCCATGTAGCTACGTCCCTGCCCCGAACAGGACGGAAGGTGCGGAGGGCAGTGTTTCCTCATCCTCTCCGGGCAATCACAGGAGCTTTCGGCCTGCACAGACTAGACTGTTGGATACACCTCTGGCTCCATCCCTGCCACAAAAAGGGCAGGAGAAGGTACAGTGCTCCCTCAGCTTCTCCAGGCGACAACAGTCGCTTTCAGCCTGCACAGACAAGATTGCTGGGCACACTTGTGGATCCATTCTGCCCATGTCAGGGCAAGAGGAGAGGCAGTGCCCACTCAGCCTCTCTGGGCACCTACATTCACTTTTTTTTTTTTTTTTTTTTTTTTTATTATGGGTAAAAATCAAAATTCTCACAATACATACAAACATTTGTAAAATGATATATAAATATATATGCATATATGTGTATTTGCTTACAAAAATGTTATTTATATATATATAT